>JAWQEG010003535.1:0-148263 GCA_033782935.1 Petrolisthes cinctipes | reverse complement strand
GAGGAATAGCCTGTGGAAAAAGGGCACCATAGGGTTAGTAGTTTGAGTTCCTTATGTTGAAACTGTGAAGTGGCAAAAAATGGGTGTACTGTAGTCTGAAGGAATAGGTGGAATGAGCTGAAACTATGGTGCTTGAAGTGGGCCAAGACAGAAAAACTGACCTTGTGAAAGTGTAGGCTTTATGGCTCGAGTGCAAAGTTTACTTCAAATTGGACTGGAATTTATTGGAAGGCAGGGTAAGGCCAGGGGAATATCATCATCATCATCATCATCAATACCCCATTTCTCTTTATTCAAGGGATGGGGAGGCTCTAGCCCCGACGCAGGACCCTCGACAGACAAGGGGTCCAGCTCCAAGGATATTTGAACATTTAGTGGGGTCCCAAAGCCTCATTCCTCCCTATGTGATGTAGGGGATGTAAGCCTGACTGCACCATCGCAAGAATAGTGAGCTATGATGACGCCTCTTTCCTATGCCAACCCAGGGGAATATACCTTGTCAAAATGGACATTGTAATGTTTTCTGTGAGAACAAAATGAACAGAATGATATGCTCATATTAGTGCATTTGTCACGGCTTAAATTGTATTTATTGGTTTGTGGAACCAGCACAGCTGGATTGCTATAGAACACACCCTTCTCCAGCCCAGGCCCCGTGTAGGCTAATTTCTGGAGGGGTCTAGAAGGGTCTATTCCGTGAAGATCATCAGAAGTAAATAAATTCAAATCTGGCGCTGTACTGATATGGGAGCCACCTGGTGGTGGCCTCTAGAGGTAGTGACCCGCCTGGGCTAGCAGGGGTAGCCGCTCGGCCACTCTTTCGCGGAACACCAGGCTGTTAACATCAACGCTCCTTCTCCTTGCTATGCTAATAACAATAAATCTGCTCCTTGTTACTCACCAGATATTACTGCCAAGAAGACCAGCAAGAAGATTGTAAGTAGTATTGGTAAGGGCCTGAGTCCACTCCTGGGGCCCTGATGTTACCACGGTCTCCAATAAGGTTCCCAGAGAAGGGTAGTCCACACGGTAGATGCTTGGTACCAGAGCTATCACAGTTGCCATAGTCAATCCTGCACCAGAATCATTGTTTATCATACAATAGGTTAACAAACTCTCTTGGTATTCAGTCATCTGATCAGTTTGCAATCAGAGATAACTTTGCACAATTCAGCACATTATTATAAAGAGAGTATAAGCAATTGTCATCAGCACCAGAGGTCATAAATATTGAAGCAAGATGTACAGAATGGCACATCAACCAAGTATGAAGAAGGTTACCTTGCCTTACCAAACAAATGTGACAAGAGGAAATTAATTTTTTACATCTTTTGATGAGTGGAGCAATATTTACTGACCTCGAACTGTGTCTAAAACAATTCTACTGACCAAACTGGAGGTAGTGTGTGGTGTGCTGTAGGCTGTCTACCTTTGAGAATACAGCTGAAGAGATATCCAGCACTGATAGGTCAACCTTTTTAACCTCCACTCCCTCCCAAATCTTGCAGCTTACTGGAAAGAGATTTTATGTTAACTATCCTCAATCCCACAACATTATCTCAATAAAATGGCTATACTGTACTTTGAGAAGTATTCAATGACAATACAATATGAAAATAATAGTCTAATTTTGTGTCATAAAGTCATTGTCTATCTATCTATCTATAGCTCTGACGCCTCATTCCCTCCGGGAACTCCCCCCCAAGGGGGTGACCATGGCAGAAGTGTCTCCAGTTGTCCCTGTTCCAACACTCCCTCCTTACTTGGTCCATCCTGCCTCTGCCCCTCATGTTTTCTCTTCCTTACATACTCTTCCACTCTGTTCTGCCATCTAACCGGGGGTCTTCCTCTCACACCAGGGTGCCACACCTTTACTTCCATACACTTTCTTTACAAACTCCTCATCTTGCATTCTCTGCACATGTCCAAACCACCTCCACACTCAATACTAATTGCCTTCTCACTCATACCACATCTCTCGTACACACTCTCATTACTTTCTCCATCCCACCTAGTAAGTCCACATGCTCCTCTCAAGTAACTCACTTCCACAGCACCTATTCTAGACTGATGAGCTCTACTCCATGTCCATGTCTCTGATGCATATGTCAGTGTTAGCAGGATTATACTATTTCATAGTCCCCTTTTCACTTCCATACTCACACTTCTACTCTTCATAATCCTCCCCAGTGATCCTATGACCTGTCTACCCCTCATTGCTCTCTCCCTAATTTCTCCTTCCATACTTCCATGTTTACATAGAACTGTTCCTAATTACTTAAACTCCTTCACTTCCTCCATCACCTCACCCCTCAGAGTTATCTCACACTTAGTCAATTAAACTCCTTTGTTCTCCTCTGTCATCCCTTCTCCATGTATATCGGTGGATCATCTTGTGCTCAAAGAAGGTGTTAGCCAAGAACAACCCCCTCTCAGCACAGATGTCCACCAGATACTCACCATTCTCATTCCCTCCTTCCACACCCCATTTACCAACAATGCTTCCTACTCTCTCATTTCCTACTTTCCCATTCATGTCTCCCATCATTACAATCCTCCTCCCACTCTCAAAGCTCCCCAAACACCCATTAAGCTCCTCCCAGAAAATTCTCATCCTCTCTCTCCCTGTCTTGTTCTTTTCATTCACTGTTGCATATGCACACACCCACGCATACTTCACCAATCCAATCTTTCCTGTCATTCACACCACTCTTGTCCCACACCATCCATGTCCATCTACTCCCTTCCACACTCTTGTTGACACCAGTACTGCACACCCCTCCCTCCCTCCCTCCCTCTTCCTTTACACTTCTCATCCATTCCTGCCCAAATTACACCTCACTGGCTGGTTTATTTCTTAGCAAGCATGTTTTACGGTGACATATTAAAACTTGTATTCACGGACTAAATGTTTTAGCCATCTGACCGGTTGCCACTGACCGACATCATTGAATACCAAACATACAGAAAACTGGCATCATGAACAGTACCTGTACAATACTGCACTGATAAAGCAGATGTCAACATACCCATCATCATCATCATCATCATCAATACTCCATTTCACTTTTTTCAAGGGGTGGGGAGGCTCTAGTGTTAGTGTAGGACCCCTGACAGGCCAGGTGTCCAGCTCCGAGACTATTTGAGCATTTGGTGGGGTCATTGTTCGAGAGCATGGTCCCCAACCCTCACTCCCCCCCTGTATTGTAGGGGATACGAGGCTGACTGCACCATCACAGCAAAACACTACAGTTTAATAAGTGACCATTTTATGTCTACCAAGTTTTTAACAAAAATGATCTATAAGTATTGACACTTTCAAAAATATACATCAAACAAATTCTTGCAATGCATATCAGAATTATTGTTTTAACTATATAATGATGCAATATACAAAGCTGAATGTATTACACAATACAAACCACATACTGTACAGTTAAACAGAAGACTTAACTCCTCTGACTACTTATACTGTAGAGTAGTTGTAAAATATTGTAAAGTTTTTCATCCATATCTCATACCGAATTTGTTAATTACAATACAGTACCTTTAACTGAAACATTAGGTGTTGAAGTGATAATGGCTGCTGGGGAGCCTTGAATGTTCCAGTCAAGGGTTTCAGAACACAGATAAGTCTGATGTGTCTCTTCATTGTCATCCCAGCCTCCCTCACTCTCACTGCTGTAGCTCAAGTCATCACTATTGGTTGTAATTCCAGTCCACTCAAACTCAGGTGGCTGTTATGGAAATGGTAAGATAAATATAGAAGGATGCTTTAAAATCAGTTTGTCACAGATGAAGTACAAGTCACAAGGAAAAGTACAATACAATAATATACAGTTATGATTGCATGTTATTTGTTTTGCAAAATCTATATGGTACAACAATGTAACTCTACTCATTTGTTTTTAACCTAAGATCCAAAAGTCATAAGTAGATGTGGCACCTGTGCAGTACTGTTTGTATGGTGAAGAGTCAATGCAGAGCTGTTTCTATGAGATTTAGGGTCAATTCCACAGTGGTTGGTAGTGGTTTGTAAGCACGTAAATGAAAGAATCTTAGCCGTGAAAATGTCTTATGGCTGAATTATTTAATGAATTTGGTGAATAAACTATGCAGTGATCATCATTATCTAACTGTTGGATAGATTTTGTGAATGTGAATACTCAGCTTTTGGAAAATAATGAAGCCTTAAAAGTGTGGTTGGTTGGGAAGCTAACAAACCAATACCACTGTGGAATCGACCCTTAGAAGCTGTGATTGTTCTTAGTAAATATGATCAATTAAATATGATGCTGAAGAGATTTTATAATTTTATTCTAATAAAAGTCAGCCAGTGACTTCACCATGAATGAAATCTACATGTATACACATAAAAATTGAGTATAGACAGTAGCTTGGAGTGTCAGAAGAGATGTTACCTTGTTCATAAGAGCATAAGGATATTAACTAAGTCATGTTTATAGAGGGGCATTACCTTAGTCTTGTGAGCAGAAGGGTAAAATTTAGTTTTTAGAGCAGAAAGTTATTACCTTCGTCTTGGGAAAATGTGGGGTTGTGTCCTGCTCTGCATCACTTTCACAAGAGGAGTTACATGAACTTCTCTCCACCACCACTGAGGGCAACTGGTGAAGGATGCAGCGACAGGTGTGGGACACACAGGGGTCAGGCAGCTGAGGAAGGGGCAGGAAGCAAGGCAGGGTCAGGGTGGAAGTCATATCACAATTCATACATATCTGGCACTTCTCTGTACAAATGACAATGAGCCAACACAATCCATTGGCATATTCCAATGTTCTTCCACCTTGTAGTAAAATACTTGAGAACAATTGGGGTTACTTATATAACTTAACACCTACAGTGCATGGAACTGGAATTTATCACCATCCATATTAAGCACAGTACATATTGTGCATTGTAGCATATTACAAAATCCTGTTATTCTGGAAAGAGGTTAAAAGAGAAAGAGGAGAAGGAAAGTCTGGTAGTGTGAGAATGAAGAGAGAGGATGGAGTTACTGTGAGTAGAAGTGAGGAAGTGAAAGAAGTGTGGAAGAGGCATTTTGATCGGTTGATGAATGAGGGGACGGGAGGGGAGGCGGTGGTGACATGCTTGGGGATGGAGGCAGGTGGTAGACGACAGGATGTACAGGGAGAAATAGGAAGGGAAGAGGTTAGGAAAACAATAGGGAAGTTGAAGATGGGAAAGCACCGGGGGTGGATGGGATAACTGCTGAAATGTTAAAGTGTGGGGGGGAGGTAGTGGTGGAGTGGATGTTGCTTATATGTACATTGGCCTGGAGGCAGGGAGAGGTGCCAGAGGATTGGAGGAGAGCCATAATTGTACCTCTGTATAAGGGGAAGGGGAGTAAGGATGAGTGTGGTAGCTATAGGGGAATAAGCCTTCTTAGTGTACCGGGGAAGGTTTACGGGAAGGTTCTTACTGAAAGACTGGTTGAAGTAACAGGGAATAAAGTTAGTGAGGAGCAGGGAGGGTTCAGAAAGGGTAGAGGATGTGTGGACCAAATATTTGCATTAAAATCAATAGTGAAGAAATATATTGGGAAGGGTAAGAAGTTGTATGCTGCCTTCATGGACTTGGAGAAGGCATACGATAGAGTTGATAGGAAAGCTATGACAGAGGTGTTGAGAATTTATGGTGTTGGGGGGCCTTTGCTGAAAGGTATTGAGACTTTTTATGCAGGTGCAAAAGCAAGTGTACGGGTAGAGGGTGATCTAAGTGAGAGTTTTAATATTAGTGTAGGGCTGAGACAGGGGTGTGTTATGTCACCATGGTTGTTCAATATATATATGGATGGTTGTATGAGAGAGGTGAAAGCCAAAGTGAATGGTCTGAGGGTGAAGTTGAGGCTGAATGAAGCAAACTGGTCCCTGGTGGCAAGTTTGTTTGCAGATGACACTGTGCTGATGGCTGAGAATGAAAGGAATTTACAGAGAGTGGTGGACGAATTTCAGTCTGTGTGTAAACGAAGGAAACTGAAGGTGAATGTGGGTAAAAGTAAAGTGATGGTATTTGAAAGAGCAGAAACTGAAGTGATTGACTTTGCTACACCTTACAGAGTGGCTGTACCAACTGGGACGAAGTGGGAGATAACTCTGAGGGGTGAGAGGTTGGAGGAAGTGAACGAGTTTAAGTACCTGGGTACAGTTATGTGTAAACATGGAAGTATGGAAGGAGAAATTAGGGAGAGAGCAGTGAAGGGTAGACAGGTCATAGGATCACTGGGGAGGATTATGAAGGGTAGAAGTGTGAGTATGGAAGTGAAAAGGGGACTACGAAATAGTATAATCCTGCCAACACTGACATATGCGTCGGAGACATGGACATGGAGTAGGGCGCACCAGTCAAGAATAGGTGTTGTGGAAATGAGTTACTTGAGAGGAGCATGTGGACTTACTAGATGGGATGGAGAAAGTAATGAGAGTGTATATGAGAGATGTGGTATGAGTGAGAAGGCAATTGGTATTGAGTGTGGAGTGGTTGAGAGAGTGAAACGTGATACATTGAGATGGTTTGGACATGTGGAGAGAATGCAAGGTGAGGAATTTGTAAAGAAGGTGTATGGAAGTGAAGTTGTGGGACCTGGTGTGAGAGGCAGACCTCCGGTCAGATGGCAGAACAGAGTGGAAGAGTATGTAAAGGAGAGAAACGTGAGGGGCAGAGTAGGGCTTGAACAAGTAAGGAGGGAGTGTTGGAACATGGAGAACTGGAGACACTTCTGCAGTGGCCACCCCCTTGGGGGGAGTTCCCGGAGGGAACGAGGCGTCGGAGCTATAGATAGATAGATAGATAGATAGATAGATAGTTTAAGCTCAAACAGAACAGATGCGTACACTTTATAACACTGGAGAAATAAAGAGCTGAATTAAAATATGCCTATAATTTCTATTTGTACCCTGTAGGAATATAAATTAATGTGATGAAATAAACTGATCCACAGTTTCCCAGCACCAATATATTCCATACACTTTCTCCAGGTGGGTAGGACCTTCATGTAGCAATAATAAGCAATGTTTAGTAAAACAAACATCTGTCAGTATGATGCTATCATCTCTGCAAAATGTTTGGTTAAGCATTAACATCCAATCTAAAATTTAATGAAAATACAAAACTGTAAGGGATTCTACTATCATGAACTAAAGTCCTGTAACTTTTCATAATTTTTTCTTCCTGCTTTGACCTTAAAATACAGCATCATGGATACAAAGAAACAACTACAGTTGAATTTACAATAATAAAGATTAAAAAAAATCTTTGAGTTCAGAATAACAAGACCGATTTTCAAGTTCTCAGCATATAGTAAAAAGTAGAAGAAAAAACAGGAACTTTTAGCACGATAGTACATGCAGGACAACACAGAGGGAATAAGTTTGCAGCCACAAGAATGTGTCCAAATTACTGTGGCATACCAAACACAATCATACAAACTAACCTGAGATTTCATGCAGGGACATCGATGGTGTCGCCTTGTATTAACAATACAACTGTCTGTATCTGTGGTGAGAACATCTAGGTCTCCCATACCACTTTCTTCACCACCATCACTACCACCATCTAGTTCCACTCTCCTATGTTCAGGTAATTGTAAACAATGCTGGTGGGCTCTTGGCACTGAGAGCTTCACTCTCCCTTTTAACTCTACTGACCTGTTAAACATTATTCGTTTTTTCTCTTCTGAATGCATAACAAAGTTCTTATTGCCCTTCTTTTCACTATCCTTACAATTTCGTGCTAAGTCGGTTTGGGTTCGTATCACAGTGATATCTTCAGTTTCAGAATTGCTGGTACAATTACCATCTGGTAAAACTTTGTTACTAAGGTCCTCTAGGAAGACTGGTTTACCCTCAGAAGGGCCACTAATGGGGCTTCGGTCCCCTGAAGAAGGAGTAGCAGAAGAACTGGACCTCTCCTCAGGTTTCTCAGACTCCTCACTGTGTGGGCGGCAGATGATGATACTTGGTCTAACCTCTGAAGTGTTTGAAAACATCACATTGTTTTCTGAAGCTGAACGGGGTCTTAGAGGGTATGATTCTTCACATCTTGGCTCCTCAGAGTGTGATCTTAAAACATAATGGAAGCAATAAACACATTATTATTCTTGATACATTATATGTATATATTCATATACAGTATATACTGTACTGTACATTATATACAGATACCAGTTTTTCCCAACCACTGAAAGTTCACATAGACAAAGACTTCACAGCATCAAAGAGCTAAAGGTATGTAATTTCCAATACAGGTATTACCAATATCTATTCTAGCTTTATCAAAATTTAATGTTCGTTTACATTTGGCAGAATATGCTCGTCATTCACTGACGGCCAAGTTTGTGTATGCTCATCTTCTAGGGGTTAAGGCACACACATGGAAGCACATGTACTGTACAAATAAAAGTTCCCTTGTGGTACTCGACCTCCGCCTTGAAATCAGCCATATATTAAATTTATCAAGACACTCGACTGAAATTACACAAATGTATTCATATACTGTACTATTCAGTGAGAGAAGGGGTAGAGTGACTACACAACTGCAAGAATGAGATTGATATGCAACTCATTCATATACACAATAAGCTTCAAACAATATAACAACACACTCAATAGACCCCATGTGGCTTAAGGGGGAAGTTCTGTGTTGGTAAATCTGGAGCAACTGAAGCCTCCAAACTATTCCATGCAACAGAACACCATTATTTTTCCTCTTCTGGTCCTGTTTCCTAGTATACTTTGGAGGAATCAAGGCACTCCAATGTACCAAAGAAGAATTACCACCTTAAAGCCCTAAAGCTTAGTGGTAGTGCACTCCCCCTTCCCGTTATTGGTCTGTGGGCAGACTTTCAAATTAGTTTATCACATGCCCACACCCTCACTACAGTATAAAGAGTATTACTGTAAGCACAATATTCTGTAGTGAGTGTCAACTGCTACTCAAATAAAGGAGATTCTCATACCTGGTCACCTCAGTGTATCAAGCATTAACCTATGGCTCCATGAATGTCTCTAGTTTACAGCAACTGCAAAATCATCTCACCTGATGGACCAAACTTGGCGAGGGCTGCTATTAGAAATAATATACAAAAGTTTTGCAGCCTCTGTTACCCAAGATAATGGTGGTCCATTAATTTCAACACCCAGCCTACCCTACATGCCACTGGGTACATAAAAACACAAGCTGGGGCTATAAATGATAGTAACAAAGCAATACAACTACTGAATCACTATATATCTGATCTTCATTGATGGCTTTGATGTGGGATTCTGAAACTTTGATGGTAACTTTGCCTATAAAAATAAATCTAATAGTTACACTAGGCTACTCTACAAACTTTACCTCCCTGTAAGGAAAGTATTGCCTGCAGTAACGTGGGCGGTACTTCAAGGGTTTTGGCGTCCCTTCGGCCCCAGCCAATCCTTTTCAGTTCTTCAACTATCTCTCCATTCCTTTTATTTCCTTCGTACTTGCTGTCCCACCTCTCTATCACCCCTTCCCACTGGTGAGGGCTGGTTCTATCCAGAAATGAGGAATTTGGCATCCTCTACCACACCCTGGCCTGTTCTGTCTGTCTCTCTTACTATTTCTCATTCCTTCTGGGTAGCTGACGAGATCGCCTGATTGGGTGGCACAACAAGGAAGACTACAGACAGAGGGAATGTTGGCTCGGGGGTACATACTCGTGAACCAGCAGTCCCCTTGTCGGATGCCTTCGAAGAAACAGATCTCACTATCACCCTGACTCCCATTTGGGGGTCCGAGCATCTGCGCGGCTTCGGTCAACCAGACTCGGGACTGCTCGGCCAGACGTTCTGGGGAACTACAACAACAACAACAAACTTTACCTGAAAGGTTTATATGAAGATCTATTTTTAATCAATGATGAATGCTTCTTCACATAGCTATTAGTGTGCTTAGGAGTGTCTCTCTTGCATGTACAGCATGACACACACTTGCCTGTAAAATAGATCAGTATATTAAAAAAACTGCATATCTTAATACAGTTACTGTACTGTATAATTGAAAACATAATGTACACCTATACAGATTTTGCATCTTTCATACATACATACATATACCAGGCCTTCCTCTCCACGGTGGAGGTAGCCTTGTCACGTTGCACACCCTCCCAAACAAAATGCCCAAACATGGAACTCCCCCCCCCCTCACCCGCACACACACACTCCACATCTCAACCCCCTGATCCCTGTTGGAGGAGGGAGCCCCCCACCGCACAACCAAATCTTTCATATGGTAAACATATATAAACATGGTGTCCCCCAAGGTTCTGTACTCTCACCCACCCTTTTCAACCTATACATGCACAACATACCAACACCCCAGGCACCACAAATACACATAGCCTCCTACGCAGACGACATAACACTCACATGTACACACAGAAATGCAGACACAGCCACTCTCATCCTCCAACCCTACCTCAACACACTTAATGCCTGGTTCACCACAAACAGACTTAAAATAGCACCCACCAAGTCAACTGTCACCCTTCTCACCAACTGGAACGCAGAACACCGCTACACACCACACCTCACCATAAACAACACACCTATACCACACACACACACACCCAAAATACTTGGCATAACATACAATACATCCATGACATTCAAACAACATATTACGGCCATCAAAAACAAATGCATGCAAAGACTTAAAGCCCTCAGATCACTTGCCAGAACAACATTCGGACACAACAAAGAAACCACAACCACAGTATACAAACAATATATTCGATCAGTGAGGGATTATGCAAGCCCTGCCTGGGCCTCAAACCTCACTGAGACTCATCACAACACCCTTCAAACCATACAGAACAGAGCCCTAAAGACAATCACAGGCTGCACAGCTACCACACCTACAGACCACCTACACTATGAAACCAAAGTCCTCAAAATCAAGGACCATCTTGACATGAGAAGCACACAAACACTTGCTGCAGCCTCCACAAACCCACACCATCCACTACACTACATGGCACAACACCCACACATGCCAAGGAACATTAAAACAACACCCAGTACACGATACCATACACAAATACTATCATCTCTTACACCCTGTCCACCCCAAACCAATCTCCAGAAACAAATCCATACTCAAATCACTCATCAATCCATCCAAACACTCAAGAACAACACTCAGCTGCATGCACGACCTCCTGACATCCACCCATCCGAATCCTCCCTTCCCCGTGAGGACAGAGTCCACCTGGCCAGGCTGCGGTGTGGCCACCACCCGGCCCTTCTGACATACCAGAAGAGGCTGGATGGAGCCATTGCGGATGCCTGTCCAGGATGCAACACAGCACCCCATTCTATTAAACACATTATTGAAGACTGCAACGCACACAACCACACTCGCCAACAACACAGCATACACTCTCTGAGGGCACTGTGGGAAAGCCCGGTTCAGGCCATGACCTTCCTCAGGAGCTCGGGGCTGCTCGGCCAGACAGCTTGAGGAACTTCAACAACAACAACAACAACAACAACATAATAATAAAAATTTACTTCTTGTCTAGTAATCCATTAACCATGAATAGTTCCCTCACTCTGATGAATAAAAAAAATTGTCTTCACCTCACATATTTATCATTCATGTGAAGAGATATAAAGCCTCTACTGACAGTTCCACATAGACTCACTGCATAAAGGTAAATAAATCACAGTACAGTATAGATAATTTAAAAGTCATCAATAATGATCAAGAAGAGTCTCAGCCATTTGTCATCATAATAGAGAGGAAAACTGTTATTTTAACTGGAATGTGACATTATAACAATCTGGTTTAAACCAAATGGCATCATCTCAAGTACAGTACCAGGAAATCATAAGCAGCAAAAGGGTAAATAAACACTAGAGCATTTTTATATGGAAACCATCCAGGAGTTCTAACCTCGGCTTGAGAGTGAAGAATTCCTCCTGAGAGCCCTGGTGGTGGAAGGGATGGGTCTCCTGCCACATCGGAAGCCAAGGGGAGTAGGGAGGGGATGATGGTGGGGAGAAGAGGAGGCAACCCCACCAGGGTGACGAGTGCACACAATCTGGGAGTGCATGATGCTGAGGACCACCACCACCAGGCCGGGTAACAGCACCTCTGACATTGGCACATCCTATAACAACAGTGATACATTAGCAAACATACTGTACTGTGTTTTATAACAAACTTACAACAAAAAATCGTTAGACAAATTTGGAATTCCGATCTACTGTTTGAAACTTCTGCATGACAGGCTGATTTGCTACTTTTCATTACACAATTAGTATTTTTAACATAATTATAAATAAATCAGTGATAACTACTCTATGACAATACAGTAGTTATAATATTTTAATTTTTGATGCCTCACTGTGAGGTAAATATCTGACATACAGAAAGTATTATTTTGGCTCCCTTTTCTTTGCCTCTATATTAGGTTCCTTAGTTTATGCACATTTTTCCACCATTGGATATAAACAATGTAGAGTCGAGCACCACAATCCCTAGCCCACCTGAGTCAAAGCCCGAGATCTGCAGCAAGCGGTTTCTGGACGACAGCCCACCCAAAGCCTCCATTGGTTCAAAATGTTGTGTGTGGCCTCGTCCCACAGATCTCGGGCTTCAACTCAAGTGGGCCAGGGATTGTAGTGCGCAGTCGACTGTACTGTACACTAGTTAGGCACACTGAAATCCAGGATATCAGCAAGACATAAACACACACAATTGGTCAACCAAGTGATAGTGACGTGTATCAATAAGGTGTCGTCATCTAGTGGGGCAGAAGAGTAAAGCTACGGTACCAACATCACCACGAGAGTGAAGCCCCACTGTCTCATCTGGTGCAACACTCAATAATCTCGGGGCCTCGCAAGAGTCACGGGCTACTGACAGCCTACAGTCCCGAGGTTAAGGTATTAAAAAAAAAAAAAAAAAAAAAAAAGTACTTAGGCTACTGTAGATAAATCATAAAGACAAGTGACAATTGGTTATGACAAAATATACCAAACAGTGAAATACCAATCAGTAAAACTTACCTTAATAAACTGCTCATTATGTCTACACATGAGCATGACTGCACCACAATATAATATGGAACAGTAGATGGATAAAACTATGAAGAACCCTGCACATGAGGTCTCCAGGATCCACCAGCGGGAGTACAGGGGAAGGAGAACAATGCGTGTAATGCCATGAAGACCAGCCAGCCATAACCCCGAGTGTGGCTTAGCTTTGGGGAATGTTGAACCTGAGGGTAGTTAAACACTCCCATGAGGAAAAATCAGAGATAAGACATGTAGGAAGATGAACTACAAGTGCAATAGGCAATCACAAATAGTAAAACCCTAACAGAAACAACTTCCAATGCGTAAAATTAAGTTCACCTAACATGGAATGGAATATAGCCTAAAGATTACCAAAACTCTGAAGAGCACTCGGTGCTTTGCAAGATAAACGAAAAGTACCAACTGAAGTTCAATTACAACGGTAAGAAGAGTACAGAAAAATGGGATCAACAAATCATCATTTTTCAGGATTGTGGATCATATTTATTCACTTCTTTCTGCACCAAACAAACAACAGGTACGGTATATCATAATAATTTTTTAGTGTAAATCTCACGTAACATGACCCCCCAGTGCCATCATCATTTATATATATCAGCAGCTCTAACTATGCACAGTGCTACACCTGTACCTATACAGATGTCATGAACATATGTAGGGCAAGTCATTTGTAAGTTTGAAGAAGTTAATGAAAATTGGCCCTAAGTTCTTCAAACAGAGTGCAAAATGCAACCTGCAGGAATAGACTATTGTTTAAGGAATTATCCCAATTTCCAATGTTTCATTTAGTTTCATGATCTTGTTCATTAAAAAAAATATAACTCTGTTCCTCACCCCCTCCACCATGATGAGACACTAGTATTATACAATGGCACACAGCAACTAGAAAGGCATTTGTGAAGACCCAACCAAATTGCAGATCTATGTTCATAGGTAAAACTGCCTAAAATGAGCTGAGTTGACAAGAAGGAAGGCCTTTGACTCCACCCAGTCCAAGAGTGTGGTGAACCTGAAGTCATCCCACACACAAGTACCAGTACCATACTCCATTATGAGGCTTAGGCTATGTGAATTATTTACTGTATACAGATAGCAGCTGTGTGGGGGTAAGATATTTATGGAATCTGTGCAGCTGTTCAGGGGTACAACAATATTCACAGAATTGGAGGTGGTTTTAGTATGAGAGATAATATGATCTCTCCTGGAAAGATTGCGAGAGAAAGAAACTCCAAGAATGTTGAGAGAAAAGGAAACATCAAGTTTTGTATTACTGTTGAAGAAAGGATACACATCTAGAAGATTACCGTGAGTTAAAAGATAAAGGAAGTATGTTTTGAAAGCATTGAAATTCCTTCTCTGCCTCAATCAGATATAAGAGAGAGGTCAGAAGTCAGGTGTAATACTGCATTATCATACACACTGGTGATTACTTTATTTCAGGTTAGGTTAGGTCAGGACACCATCTCCTTAAATTTTTCTGGTAAATTTTGCTGTGTTTTGCATGATTTTAGATTCATTTTTACTGGAAATGCCTTGATTTGCTTGCTGTTCTTCCCTACCTAAATACAGAATTTCCATGGTCCCCCTTGCTTGAAGGGAAATACAATAAAGTATTTCCAAACACATGAAGATTTATAAGCATTCAAATCAAAGCAAACCACATAGCCTACCCATACTGAGGAAATAATACAATATTCTAATGACAACTTGTATAATTTTACCTGTATAGTACAGTATTTCATTATAGTACCTGTTCCTTTAAAGCACTTGAGATATGGTCTGCAATATTCTCTTTTCTTGCTCCCTTTCTTTCCAATAGATTAAAAAGAAGAGGAAACTTCTATGGATGCCCCCCACTCCCCCATGACATGGACTGGAACCCGAGGCCTTTGTCCCCCGAGGATCATTACTAGTTAAAACAACAATAGTAGGAAATACATACCGTACAACACATTTACAGACTCATTTATCCGAGAGCAGAGACAGAGAAGACAACAATGGACATACCTGGTACTGTACTGTAGTTTCAGACCAAAACTCATATTTACTGTACTGTACACTCGGACTCATAAATTCGCGACCACGTCCCCAAATGTTTATGTCATCTGAGCTGGTAACACTGTGTGGGGAAGGTGTCATTGTAGGTGAAAGATTGTATCATGTCCCTCTACTATGTTCCACCTACTCTGATTCCTCACCAAATAAATGTTACCAGCTCATATGGCATAAACATCTAAGTACGTGATCGCGAATTTACGAGCTCGGATGTAATTCTCACTGGAATACGGCTCAAGGACCCTCAATAATACTTACATCATTGAGAGGATACTGTAATGAAAGAGACGATATTATGTGGCACAAGTAACATAATTTCTCTAGGCAGCATGAAACTCTTTGTAAGATTCTCCTTATTCTTACTGTACCTATCCAACTCACCTCTGACCAAGTCTACATCAATAAATTCTGTCTTGGGATTGGCAGTCTTCCGTGGTGTATAAGAAAGTCCTTGAAGAATTCTCTGCTCTACTGTGTTTTCCCATGACTGTTTATCATACTGGCTGATACGACTCTGGTACCATCCCAGGGCAGCCTCAAGAGCCATTCTAATGAAAGAAATATTATATAACAATCAATATAGTCCACAAAGTATTGTAGCCTACTTAGTACATATCGCTATCACCTACCATTAGCTATCACAGGACTGGCTGAAGTCAGTAAGAAACAGCACATGGTGACAAGCAGGTACAACATTAGCTACACAGCCTAATATAATAAAAGCACTTTTAAATTATATTTTCACCATCTAGCTAGATGGTGAAATATTGGAGGAGGTGGAGTGCTTTAAGTATTTGGGGTCAAAAGTGACGGTGGATAGCAAAATAGAGACAGAGGTAAAATCTAGAGTAAATGAGGTACGAAAGGTGCTAGGAGGAATGAATAGGATGTTTGGCGGTAAGTCACTTAGAATGGATGTAAAGGGGAAGTTGTATGAAGGGATAGCAGTGCCTACTTCATTGTATGGAGCGGAAACATGGAGAATGGGAGAAAGTGAGAAGAGAAGGTTGAATGTAGTAGAGATGAGATGATGTCTGAGAAGCATGTGTGGTGTGACTCAAATACAGAGAGTCAGGAATGAGGAAGTGAGAAGGATAGGTGTTGTGAGAGAGTTAACAGTCCGTGCAGAACAGAGTGTGTTAAGAGAATGGAGAGAATGGAGGAGAATAGAATGGTAAAGAGGATAGGGGGCTCAGATGTGGAGGTGTAAAGAGGAGAGGAAGGCCACAGAGAAGATGGATGGACACTGTGAAAGGAAGAGGTATACCTGTGGAGCAAGGTAGAGTGATTGTACGTAAGAGAAACGAGTGGAGGAGGGTAGTGAATGGTTGAAGAGTGGACGTGGCTTCATGGTCCTTGGGGGATGGGCCTGTATTGAGTGTGGCCCATGCCAGGCTGAATGCTGGAGGGGGAGTTTGCCCTGTAGTGAAGTGGCAGGGGTAAACCTGCTTTTGCTGTCGGGCCTTGCTATGGATGTAAACATAGCTGTACCCCTTGTAGTCCCACAAGGAGATGCGGTTGTGCTGTAGGGGTTGCTCCCTCCTCCAATAGGGATTGGGGGGTTGAGATGTGGAGTGTGTGTGTGTGTGTGTGTGGGGGGGGGGGGTTCTACTTTTGGGCATTTGTGTTTGGGAGGATGTGCGGTGTGACGGGGCTACCTCCAGCGTGGAGATGAAGGCCTGGTATATGTATGTATGTATGTAAATTATATTTTACTCAGGATGGTCAGACAATAAAATAATAGCCAATAAAGAAAACACTATACAGTAAGAGCATCTGCTAAAATATCAAATGTGAAAACTGAGAATGTAATAAAATGTCACAGCATCAAATTGGCTACACTTACCCTAAAGCATGTCTATAATTCAAAAAGACATATAATTCTCATAACATACTTAAGATAAAGGTACTTACATGATAATTGGAAGAACTGCCATTATCAATGATTTAAAACGAGTTTTTTCTATATAATACGGTACCTTAGCATAATAAGCTAAAATGTTTATGCACAACACTGCTATGGTGAAAATATTCACTGACTGAAGTAAAAGTGCCAATAGCAATATGCATTCATGATAGCTACTAGCAGTGTTCAATAAGTAGCCTATTCTACCAATATAATTTTAGTAAGCAAGAAATAATTATGAATAAAATCTCTTAGCTGGAGTAAGAACAAAGTAAATACTATAATATTATGCAACCAACTGAACAAACACTGAATCTCACACTATCAGCTACCTGCAGATAAAGGTAAAGATAAGATTGTCTGACTATTCAACGGTTATCTATCTATAATCTTTTACGTGAAACTGGATGCTGGTGTATCAACAAGACCTGTAGACTAATCATTGAGATAGAAAGACATCCCCTTTCCTTCCTTTCACCTCTATACAGCAATACCGTAACTGCTATAGGCTATATACCTATTAATAGATAGCTTCCATAAATTCAAGACTGTCACGTTTCTGGTTATTCTTATGGATTGACACCTTGTTCCTTCACAGAAACCTGGCCAAGGCCTAGAACAGTAACAACTTCACCACCTCATTAGCAAGGTATTACTGGGGGTCTGCCTACGGTAATGGTATCCATCCCATAGAGGAAAAACCTCAGAGGGAGATTGTGTAGCAAAATGATATTTTTGTTTTGAGATGAGAAGGTATTCCTGAGTAGAAATAGGCTATAGCTTTTATGGGTGATATTTCTATACAAGTGTGAGCCCTGATACCCCAGATGTAGGATACCGAAAGACGTGTTTCTACCCAAGTATCAAACAACAACAGGCTTACCGATTCTCATTAAAACTCGCATGGAGGAACGGTTCCAGATATATTTCTATCTTCCTCTTACTGTATAGCCTTTGTCATAAAAGTTCTGGTTGGCATAAACTTTCTGATATAATATGGGAATGTGACGGCATCAGACACTATACTGAAATATGCTTAGTTCAGATGATTCCTAAGTTCCAAAGGACATAAACTTTCTGATACAATATGGGAATGTGACGGCATCAGACACTATACTGTAATATGTTTAGTTCAGATAATTCCTAGGTTCCAAAGGATAAGGGTTTAGGTATGAAATGTTGATCTTATATACCAGTATAAGCCATTAGGTTAAATTTGGTATGGTAGTTTATTATTATCATTAAACTTTACCTATGCTCTGTAATTTGCCAGCTATGGGTGGAAAACCACTGATGTTTCACTAATACAATACTGATCTTGCCATGCAACTACCCATATATAATTAAAAGAAAGGCTTCATCATCATATTTACAAAGAACAATAACAAATGCAGCTCTCCATTGATAATTTAACATACAAATACATCTCTCCATTGATTATTTACCATACAACATCTATGATTCTCTACCCTCAGCTGAAAAAAAAAAAAAAATTGGTACTGATTAGACCTACCGCCTAACTTAATCAATAAGAGCTCTAACTTCAATTTGTGATGAAGTTCTCTGCAAGAAAACTGCTTATAGATGAACCCAAAATAATCATGTACACAACTTTCAAAAAATCAATATAAATACTGAAACAAAACATGATATACTGTGTAAACTCATATGCTTACATTCAAAGTATATCCTGCCTGCACTTTACATTATCAATAATAATTTATGTACGTCTCTTTAAGAATACGTTTCGATAATATAATCATACGTCTCTTTTAAGAAATTTTGCACAATCAATAATTTCTGGTGGTGTACTTCCACTTACTTACCCAAACAATTATTTATATGGAAATACAGCTCATGTACCAGATACTGTAGTTTGTGGAAAATCTCTTCTTCCTTGTTAAAATAAGCCACAGTTCAAGGCCAAGGTGAATGACATTTGTTGATCTAACTTAATTAAATCCTCTTATTATAATATACGACTGTGTTTTCATATTTCATCATTACACTTGTATTATTATTATTATGGAAGAGCATCCAAGAGAGAAGGAGAGAAAGCAACCAGTTTTCAGAGAGAAGAGCTCAATAATAAATCCCCCCTAAGGAAGTTTTGTGATGGCACTGACACTTCCTTCAATGTTTCAAACAAATCTAACCCCTAATGACCACTAAGCAGTTGTCGGGCCAAAACTATTTTTTTTGTTTACCTCTGGAAAATGTACAATTACGTTGGTCTTCACTTCACAAATATCAAAGGCGTAGTAATAAATATCAAGCAGTATCAAATATATGGAAACTAATTTAATACAGAAAATAATAAATGATATATATCGATGTGATTGCCAATATATGTTAACCTCGCACCCTTGTATTGTTTACGGAAACCAACGAGTGATTTTGGTGACAGAAATGTTGACACAAAAGTCGGCTCTAATTTTACACTTTAAAACTTGATTAGTGACCAGTATAGATTATGAAAAGGCCCCTTAGATATCATTTTAACATCCAATGATATCTGGTAACTCAAATCCTTACATATATAAATAATTCATGTGAGAGGTATAGATAGATATATAGATAGATTGAGCTACCAGATATCAGCTGATACGTGTAGGATGGTAAAAGCCAGCAGGGACACACGGGCACTTTGTGGCTTATAACGACGATTTGTGGTTACATCGCAGAATGGCTCGTGTGTACGGCTGCCGGCGACATATTAATTAAAGCCCAATAGAGGCAGGAAAATTTGCCGGTCACCGAGCGACCACATGTGATCAGTGTCACAGTGTGTCCCTGCTGAACCTTAAATGCAAATCCCCACCACATGTGGTTGGGATCAGCATCTCCTCGCCACAGACGCCGACACACTCGCTCGTGTGTACAGGTTCAAAGGGTTACATAATATTCACTAACGGTACTCCACTTCCCGTGACTCTCACACCCGTGGAAAGATCTGCCACTCGCTGACCATTTCAAAGGGAAACTCGCTCAAACTTACTTCCCAAACCCAACACAGATCCTTTCTGTTTATATTCTTATACCCTGCCCGCGCGCGATGCTCCATAATGAATATGCCCAGCGCGCGTGCATTATTTGTTTAAAAGTTTTCCTCTCTGCCACTTTACTTGGACTGACTCATACTATTATAAGTTAGGCCTAGTCCGGCTTTCCGGTGTCCAAGGGCTGAATAAACTTCAAGGTGCCCTTACTGGGAATTCTTGAGCTAATCCCTAGGCTCTGCATGGTTTCCACATATATGAATGTTTCATGCAACTTTCTTGTCCCAAATGCTCCGAGTTGACCCACCTGGGTTGCAACTGAAGCAGCTTAATATGGTTTCTTAGGACTGCCTCGATGTAGTGTTGGCACAGGAACATTGGGTTTCCCATTACAGGCAATGGTGTCGAACTCATCTTGCCAAGGAAGCATGTCTACAAGATCAGTGGGTGGGTAGTATTGTCACCCTCACTTGTGGAGCAGCTTCACTTCATCTAGTGTAGAAGGGACAGTGATGGTGGACATGTGGCTTTATAGCCTGGAGCACTCTATCTATCGCTACTCTACCTGGTGGTTGTGTCTGATTTTCATTCTTGTATACTGGGGGGATTGAAGTTGCTCTTGTGCTGTTATGCTTATTTTTCTTAAAGCTTCACTTTTTTTTATGGAAAACCAAATAATCAATGCAATGGCAAGTTAATTTTTAATAAAAAATGTTTTTATTAATTTCGTTTTCTTCACATACTCCACATACACCCAAAAACATTGAAATACCCTATTGTCTCACTTACACATGTATATATATACTTAAATAAATTACACAGTAATATATAACTCATGATCCTGTCCCATTAAGGTGTTTCCAAGAATATGGAGATATTTATAAGGAGACACTAATTTTGTTATTTGCAGCCATTCAAGTCTGAGGCGCCGATTTCTTGGTGGTGACTTCTATTTGTTTGAGAGATCACCCCTTTCCCTTCACAATTTTTTGGATGTACTGTTGCTGCAAGGTATTTCTTAACCCCCTGCAGTGGCTGTGGAGTACATGTGGCAACGCTGGACACGTTCGGATCACATCTGATACACTACGTGATGATTCAGCAGGGAGATTGGGGTCATTCATAAGTGTAATTTGAATATTGCTATGCTGCCTGCCACATCTACGCCAGGTACAAAACAGGGGGTAAAGATGGACCTTGAGGCAACGGTATAGCCACAATCAAATATCCACCGACACTTCCCTCCATCGTAGTAAATATCTTGGTAATAAAGAACAACATATGTATGATTTTGCAGCACTTCATAATAATTGAGGGGGTTGAGTTGACGTAAGGTGTTGTATGATTATATTTTGATATGATACCAATTTATTTACACGATGGAACGAAAGTGTCTGTGGCTATTTGATTGTGGCTGTACATAGATCTAACTCACAAGTGATCAATCTCCCTGGCCCTGGAGTCCCCAACCCCTTGAATAATGAGAAATGAGATATATATCATCATAATGATAATAGGAGAGCCATCCACATGCAATTCATTCTAAGATACAACTAATCCAACTGCACTTATGATATGAGTCCAGTAATTACAGAAAAGACCCTGCTTGTGAAAATAAATGAAAGAATAAAACTAGCATATATGTGCCCTACTTACCCACTAAGAGGTGATATGATTATCTTAGTTATACCAGTTATGTGAGGGCAGCAAACTCATCCTGGAATTAGCAAACAAAATCTTCCTGGCCATCTCCTGAGCCTCAAACTGATGCCTGTCTGTGCTGCATAGCCCAAACCATGACCTGTATCCCACCAGATCACTACCTGTCCTTAAATCATCCCCATCATAATTCATTATGCTGTCAATAGGTGTGCTTTTCATTGCAAAAAAAAAAAAAAAATGTTAGTCAGTACTGGTGCTCAATATATTTATTAACTTCAGTAATAAATAATAACGATAAGAATGGACAAATATAAAATAACTGTCATTGTGTTCTTAACAAAATGTTTATCAATTTGCACTCAAAACTTCATAAAGTTTCTTCAATTTGTTTGCCACTGAAGCCATCAAGTGACTGGGAGGAGCATACTTCACAACAGACCACATTAGTTGCTCAGTTTCACTTTTAATATCTTTAACATCCCCTTTATATATGTTTATTTTCAGATTGTGTTCAGTTGCATAATTAGAAGTAATTTCTGGTAAACTACCTGTGTCAGTGGTCTCATTCAAGATGGCACTGCCTCCATTTTCACAAGTATTTCCTGTACTTGTCATACTGGATCGAATTACATCACTTGGGTCCTGCGAATGAATATTTTTTCTATTAACATGAGTTACATTTAGAATTCCAGTGTCTATATCAACTGCTTGTTTTGAACTTGTAATATTACAGCTTCTCTGTGATTCCTTTGTCCCTACTTCATGTGTTAAAGTTTTATGTCTTTCTGTTTCGTTTTCTACTGCTCTGTAATTTGGGTCTCTTCTGTTAATATCATTAAATCCTTTAACGGTGTTCAGTACATCCTCTTGTTGTACACCAAGCCCTCCTGTTATACAATTTTCAAGGTTCTTAATCTCTGTATTCAAACCTGCCAACTTAGCATCAATCTGTACTTTTTCACTTGTGACTATACCATTTACTAGGTTCTTTTTCTTTGTATCCAAACATTCACTTTTCATGTTATCATTCACTTTGACTGTTCCACTAGCAATCATATCTTCAATAGCAGCACAGAGGCGAGATAGGAGGAGGGTGGGCAGCTCAGGATCACACTGGTATGATGTCATTTGGCAGCACCACCAACGGAATAATGAACACATGTAAACAAACTTCTGTTTAGCAGATAGGTGCTGCACCATCATCTCTGTGTATAGCTGAAAAAACAACATCAGAAAGTTACATACTGTATAGATCCCATATGCAACAGCTTCTAGGTTGTACTTTTTTCTTTCTCTTATACCCAATTGGGCAAAATCATCTTCAATGGAAAGGAAGTTTCTTGGCACCAGTTTTGTTCAAAATTGATTGAAAATTATATATTGCAAATAAGGTTGGTAACAATATCCCTGGAGACAATGAACAGCTGGATATTAGAGATTTTACCCAAACCACTGAAACTGTACCGAATCCAAATGTGAGACCGTAATACACCTCAAAAATGTTGGCATAACTGAATTATTTATTTGAAATCCACATCATACAAAGGAATTACTGCCTGGGACTGTACTAGATCCTGTTAACATTGAAAAACCAAGAAGGAAATATTCATGTCCCATATTACCATACTGAGGGATGTAGCATCCTGAGACTGGTATACCATAGCTAGATCATTCAAGGGAGGGCAGCCAATTTATTCCCAGTCATGACATGGTACTGTAATATAGTAGCAACCCTTGACCCATCTACAACTATGCATGTCTGACATGCTCAAAACCCATCACATCTAGCAAACAGACAAAGGGTTCAGTTTAATACAACTCTTGCAAGAACTGGACCCACTTCCCATGTACAGTAGCTCAAATAAGTATATGAACTATTTTTGTGGTAAACAAATTGAAAACTCAGATATGTGATTTGAAACACATCTGAAACCTTGTAGCATTAAAAGCAACATAAATAATGTCTTTCACACAGTCCCCTGAGACATAGTATTGATGATAAAATAGTAAATACAGTATATCCATGCACATCAGTAACAAAAAGTGGCTTTTCAATTTCTTTTAAAAGTTGACAAGCTCAAGTTCATAAGAGAGAGGTTCAAAGAATAATTCTGGCAAATGATCTCTCACCCAACAAGAAAATCTTTTCCTATGACAGCACACTTCAACCCAACAAGCCTCCAATACCCTCCAGTTATACATTTACAGTCCAAACAGTGTGTCAGTGGTCTGTAAGTGTGGTAGCTGTGCAACCTGTGATTATATTAGCATCACCAATATTGTCACCAATATCTAACACTACAGACTTCAGACAAATATGAATCACAGACACACCCTCAAGTCAAACTTATTCAAGCACAAACTCCACCTTGCAGAAACCCAAAGATCCTCTACCACACATATGCCCATGACAAAACAGTATAGTACAGTACACATAAGTATAGCCACAATCAAATATCCACCGACACTTTCCTTCTATTGTAGTCAATATCTTGGGAATAAAAAACAACACGTGTATGATTTTACAGCACCTCATAATAATAATTGATGGGGTTGAGTTGACATAAGGTGGTGTTGTATTTATATTTGATATGATACTGATTTATTTGCACGATAGAAGGAAAGTGTCGGTGGTTATTTGATTGTGACTGTACAACTCACCATTGCTGCAGAGGCAAAGCACTGAAAACAATGCTGCATGGACACAGACACTGAAGGAATGTTGGCAGGGAGTGTTGTTTGATTATTCTTCCCTTCTTCTTCGGTATACATTTCATTAACAGGTTTCTCCTCACGATGTCTGTTACCGTCTTCAGTCTCTGCATTCTGATTCTCTCCATTACAGATTTTTTCTCTCTCTTTTTCTAGTCCCTTCTCCTTTTCTTCTTCTGGTTCATGACTGGGATAAGTGGACAGCTCCGAAAGAGAACACAAGAGGAACAACACTTCCTGAAACACACTCAAGGTTTGGAACACCTGTGAGAAGAGAACATATATTTATAAACTACAATATAACTTCAGGATACACGAAGTATCTAACTATTGCAGTGGTTGCTAAGTGTATTCTACTTTCATGTTTTCACCCCTGACTCTGGAGCCTCCCAACCCTCAAATAAAAGGGATATAGGGTATTGATGATCATTAATATACTGCATTATTACCCTGAAAAAAGGAGGTTCTGTCCTTGGCATCGTTTTGTGAATTACTAGAGTAAAGTAGATGGAAAGGGAAATCACTATAGATTATTGGGAGCGATAGCAATATTGAAGCTACTTTTTTGAGCAGATATCTGAAGTATAGGTGGCACTCCTTTTTATCAGTAGTGTGCCCAACACTACAAACTAACTTCATTTTATCAGTAGCTCACCCAGTACTACAAGGAAGGCTGTATTTGGTGTTGCATGGATCTTTCTTAGGACTAGAAGATGCGACTGTTTTAGCTCCCATTCTGAATCCACTTTATATGAAAAGGTACTGTACTAAAAGTGTCCTTCATTCTACCAGCAATTGGAGACCTCACAGGCAAAGCAGAAAGTTTTCAACTTAGAAACTTTAGCTACTGTTCATAAAGAGAAGATAACAGTAATAAAAATAATGTTAACTATTGTATAACTTATAATGAGACAGTATACTGACCGAACCCTGAGACTGAAGCCTATGATGGGTAAGGAAGACTGCTGCAGTCCACTCTTCCTCAGTACTATGTGGCAGCAACTGCAACAAATACAAGAATGCAAACTAAGGGATTCTTCAATTATTTCTGGTTACCGTAATATCTATCTATCTATCTATAGCTCTGACGCCTCGTTCCCTCCGGGAACTCCCCCCAAGGGGATGGCCACGGCAGAAGTGTCTCCAGTTCTCCCTGTTCCAACACTCCCTCCTTACTTGGTCCATCCCTACTCTACCCCTCACGTTTCTCTCCTTTACATACTCTTCCACTCTGTTCTGCCATCTGACCGGAGGTCTACCTCTCACACCAGGTCCCACAACTTCACTTCCATACACCTTCTTTACAAATTCCTCGCCTTGCATTCTCTCCACATGTCCAAACCATCTCAATGTATCACGTTTCACTCTCTCAACCACTCCACACTCAATGCCAATTGCCTTCTCACTCATACCACATCTCTCATACACACTCTCATTACTTTCTCCATCCCATCTAGTAAGTCCACATGCTCCTCTCAAGTAACTCATTTCCACAACACCTATTCTAGACTGATGCGCCCTACTCCATGTCCATGTCTCCGACGCATATGTCAGCGTTGGCAGGATTATACTATTTCGTAGTCCCCTTTTCACTTCCATACTCACACTTCTACCCTTCATAATCCTTCACAGTGATCCTATGACCTGTCTACCCTTCACTGCTCTCTCCCTAATTTCTCCTTCCATACTTCCATGTTTACACATAACTGTACCCAGGTACTTAAACTCCTTCACTTCCTCCATCCTCTTGCCTCTCAGAGTTATCTCACACTTCGTCCCAGTTGGTACAGCCACTCTGTAAGGTATAGCAAAGTCAATCACTTCAGTTTCTGCTCTTTCAAATACCATCACTTTACTTTTATCTACATTCACCTTCAATTTCCTTCGTTTACACACAGACTGAAATTCGTCCACCACTCTCTGTAAATTCCTTTCATTCTCAGCCATCAGCACAGTGTCATCCGCAAACAAACTTGCCACCAGGGACCAATTTGCTTCATTCAGTCTCAACTTCACCCCCAGACCATTCACTTTGGCTTTCACCTCTCTCATACAACCATCCATATATATATTGAACAACCATGGTGACATAACACACCCCTGTCTCAGCCCTACACTAATATTAAAACTCTCACTTAGATCACCCTCTACCCGTACACATGCTTTTGCATCTGCATAAAAAGCCTCAATACCTTTCAGCAAAGGCCCCCCAACACCATAAATTCTCAACACCTCTGTCATAGCTTTCCTATCAACTCTATCGTATGCCTTCTCCCATCCATGAAGGCAGCATACAACTTCTTACCCTTCCCAATATATTTCTCCACTATTGATTTTAATGCAAATATTTGGTCCACACATCCTCTACCCTTTCTGAACCCTCCCTGCTCCTCACTAACTTTATTCCCTGTTACTTCAACCAGTCTTTCAGTAAGAACCTTCCCGTAAACCTTCCCCGGTACACTAAGAAGACTTATTCCCCTATAGCTACCACACTCATCCTTACTGCCCTTCCCCTTATACAAAGGTACCGTAATATCTGCTGTAAAATACAGTATGTCTGTCAAAGACAGCAAACCCTTAAAGAGATATCTTTCAATTGACTATAAAGGTCTGTTCTTTGATTGGACTTTCCCCCCCAAATGGAGCTGACATCGCTAGATTTTCTTGACCATCACATCTTTTGTCTATCTACCTCAGGACAAATGTTTTTACCAATTACTTATCCCATCTAACAGAAGCTGAAAGTAGCCCTAGTAGTGGGACTCCCCTGTGCAGTGTGCACTTAAGGGGGTATCGCATTATTTTTTTTTTAGAACTGCGTACGAGGTTTTTGTGGGATTGGTGGAACACAGTACCAGAACGGATGGGGCAGTAGCTATCACACTAGTGCAGGCTAGTTCATTGTATGTAGAACACTGAACGCGGTGTAGGAGATGAGTCACACGACTACGACGACAAAACATAGATAACAACATGGATCTTGTGGATGATGATGACCAGTTTGTGGCTGCATTGGCCCTTGCAACTATTATTTTTGAAGAAGAGGAGAAAAAGAAGCTAGAAGACCACCGTAGGCTTGATTTGTTGTCCATGTTTGCATACAATGACGACTACACGTGTATACGTCTCTATAGGATGTAAACACAGTAAAATATCGACATCGTATTTTCTACTTTAAGTGTGTTTTTTATTGTTATTCAACAATACTTATATTGCAAAAATATTTTCTGATATTAATCCACCCTTTTTACTTTGAATTATTTGATATTAATAAATTTTTTATTGACTTTGCTCTGCATACGCAGAACTGTCTTGGATAGAAATACATTCCATCTTTGTCCCACGAATGCCACTACTGTTCCTCGTTCACAGAACTTTGTTCCGCCAGTCCAACGAAAACCTCATAAGTGGTGCTAGTGTGATACCTCCTTTATGATCAATAGTTGCTGTACAGGTGTGTCCTGTGCTTGCAGCCACAGTAGAACCACTTTTACATTAATTGTTTTGACTATTATTGTTTTAATCTTTTGTATGGCTTTTGATGATAAGTGCTGACACTCAAGACTTGGGTAACTCGATATGATTGAAACACTGAGTAGTGTTAGACATTGTACAGTTTGAGAAATTCAGTATATTGAAACATTGAGTATGTGGAGACACTGGGTAATTTGAGACACTGAGTAAATCATAACACTGAGTAACTTGTGGCAATGAGTTATACAACTGAGATACTGTACTGGGTACATTAAGGTATTAAGTAAATTGTATCTGAGTTATCCAAGATACTGAGGCTCTTTCCTTCCTTGGCTTAACATAGAGAACGAGCAACTCTCTTTGATCCAATAAAGGGTGCACATTTTAATTATGTCATGCAAATGAGTATCAGTGAGGGGTTGCGAGTCAAAAGTTACCAACTCGAAGACCGTTTTATAAAGGATAACACTATTTTGACTCTTCCTATATCTGGTGGTGGCGGATATTAGGATGCTCTGGCACTGCAAACATGGTCGAAACTCCTCCGAAAACAACTACTCTTTCCACCCAAACACCTTGGCTGAATCATTCCCGGGCCACTGCTGGTCAGAGGGTCCCAACATCCCGTACTGCGCCACCATAAAGGCACGCCTACTTTTTCTCACCTGCATAGCTGGCCGGCCAATGAAAACCATGGACGTGGTGATGTTACACTCTGTGATTGGCCACACTCTCAGCGCGAAAACATTGCCGAACTTTGAAGGGGATTTCTGGCGTTTTTTAAATTTGGCTCGTTGGGACCTTTTGCCTCGCGACCCTCATCTACACTTACATGTGACATAAGTCTATATCTATTCCTCATCAATACTGTATTCTTAAAACCCCTTGATGTTACCTGTAGAAAGGAAAGGACTTTAAAGACTATTCCCTCAATTTTTCTAGCTTTTCAACTATTAATGAAAACTAGGGAAGAGACACACACAGCTTTTTCCTCCCTTCATATACAGTATCATATCAATCCAATGATCAAAATACAAGTGAAAAGCCTGTACTAAATTATCTGAAATCATTACCAAGGAAAGTAAACTATGTTCACCTGAATTAGTGCTAAGATCCACTCTGCTCTGGACATTTGTTTGAGCTCCAATGATAATGCTCTCTTTTTCGACCAGTTCTTCACGATTTTGCACTTGCCCTGTTCTGCAACATCCATTAGTTCCCACAACACTTGGTCCAGGCCACTTGTCTTCCTACACTCAGTCCCCAAAAGAGGAAAGAGTGGGTGGAGTATGCGGGGGTGAAGATGACACTGCCCGATAACCACATCCTTCAATAGAGATATCTCTGTTCATAGAAAAAAAAAGAAAAAAAAAATACAGGTTGTACTGTCTTCATTGAAATGTTGATCATACTCACACACACAAGTTCTTAAATGTATTTATTAGTATTATTCAGATATGTTGGGTACGATACTTTTAAGGAACTTTCTCAACAGGCAATTTACTCCAAAGTGCTTTATCAACAAGATCAGCCAATCCCTCTACGATAATACAGAAGAAACAGGATATTCTTTTTGTGTGCTTTAGATGGGATGCATTTGCCTTTCAATAATTTGGGTCACATTTTATTTCCCATTCTTCTGACAAGTCTCTTTCATGGCCAGAAGGTCGTTGAATTAGGTTCCAGAAGTTACCCTTGATAGGTGTAAGGAGGCTTTCTCAATTATGTCCTAGATGATTGCCTCCGATAGGTCCAGGAATAATGTCTGTTAGGTCCCACAAGAATTCCCCAAATATATACTATAGTCAAACCAGAATATACTGAGCCCTAGGGTGGGGTCCGGATTAAGAGCGGCATTGCCAAATCATCACCAAAACAAACCCATATCGTTAAAATTTTAATGCATAAGCCAATTTGTAGTTGTTCTAAGTATTCGATATATAATACAATGTTAAAAAGAAGTATTTATAATGACGAGTTAGGTTCATTGTAAGTATATTTACAACAACTCTATACAACATGTGACATGCTATTTTGTACATGCTGCCACATCTCCTGTGACAAAGGGTTAATGGCGGGTCAAGGACACGTGTACTCATGTCAGTCACCTGGTCATTCTCGCACCAACCACTATGGACGACACATCGTCGGTGTTCTCCACAGCCAAGCCAAGGAAATTATTTATAATGTAAATAGATATTTCCTCCATGAGAAGGCCAATAGAGGACCCCTATTAGATCCCTCTCAGTCAGTTGCTCGTACAGCGAAGGCAACCCCATTAAATTTATCACAGAGAATGTTGGATACCATGTGGGTATGTTTTGGTGATGATTTGGCAACGCCGCTCTTAATCCTCGACCCTACCCGAAGGCTCAGTATATTCTGGTTTGACTATAGATTGATATCCTTGTTATGTTTTGAAGGGATGCTCCAGTCAGATTTGGTTGGGTTGGTATAACTTAAGGGCCCTTTGATCATGAATGAGACTTGGTGGCTTCTGATTCTTCCTGACTATGCCCCGAAACAAGCTCCTTCCATATAGGTGGTGTTTTGTGGCAATGTTTGAAGGACTCGTTTATCTCCAATATTCTGACTACATCACAGGGTCCCTTAAATATGAGGCATTTGCAAGGAATATGCCATTATAAAGTGAAGTAAAAATGTCACATGAAAAAACTGACAGTGCTTAAGTTTCAGAAAACATTATGTTTTTTCTAACTGTACATGAATAATGATCCACATCTCATTCATCTTTTTTAGCACAGGTACATTAATTCATCAAAGTTATTTATCTAGCTTGATCATTAATTCTACAAAATTTCTGCAATTGTCAAACATTGGGGAAATAAGCTTTCAGAGAAATGAAAAATGTGTGTGTGCATACCAACAGTTTCAGTAATCTGGTGCTCCATAAAGGATTTGAAGGTTAGGTTCAGATCAAGAAAATATGCTAAATTTTTTTTTACAAAGTAATAAATATTTGATGAAATTACTATTACTCACCTCTATAGTGTGTCTCCTTCTCCATAAATATGGCCTTCACGATCATGTCAACCACCTGCAAGGCTTTAGTACGTAGTTTGAGAGTGTCAAGAGCACTGTTGCCTTGTAGATATACAGCACTGTTAGCTATTTGTACTAAACTCCACATCAAACTGAGTAGTTCTGCACCAGGCTTCATCACTGCACTCATGTCATCATTCAAGGCGGCCTGAGTAATAATACATTTTTCATTACTAGAACACATTATAATACCTGAACACTTATGAACTGAAAAAAAAAGTACAGTACTGTACATTATCAGACTGTCACTCACATATCTTTATTTCATTCTAATACTTGAGTTGACGCTCATTGTGCACTAAAGATGACCATTTTCCAATGAAAACTGCATCTAGTAATTCACATCAATGGTCATAGCTTTCTCTATATTATACAGTACAGAATATGAAGCCTAACTACCTAACAGTAATTTCTTACAATGACTCTATAACATTTGGTTGAGAAATGGCATACCGGTCATGTGGTAACATTAGCTATTAAACAACCTTCCCATTCAGATTTACAACATTATCTGTACCATAGCATACACACATATATAATATTGCTTAACTTAAAGTACAGTAGCTGATTAAAATATGTGTAGTAGAAACCTGTGTACTGTATAGTATTACCTTTAACAATTCAATGGGTAAATGAAGTCCTATGGAACTCATTCCTTTCTTCAGGACTAAGAATGGTTCAACTAAGACTTTCACAACCTCAGTTGGTGTTAAAGGTTTCTCTGGAGATTTAAGCAGACTTTCCACTAGTATAATAAAGTCCCTTGATTCCCTCTCACTTAGTCTGCGCTCCTGCTGCTTGAATAGGCTACCAAGAAGCACAGAAATACCTGGAATAGTATACAATTGTTAATAAAGTACACAAAGGACTAACATGAGCATAAGATGAGAGCAAAGCCTCCCAAAAAGTTGGCTAAAATCTAATGACAACAAAATATCTATATATCAAGTGATGAATGGAGCAAGCATTTGCATGTTTAGATCATTAACCAAACAACAAGATATCTATATATGTACCTATCTATCTATCTCTAGCCTTAACACCTCACTCCTTCCAGGAGTGGGGTGGCTGTGGCAGAAAAATTTCCAGTTATCCCTGTTCCAATGTTCCTTTCTTGCTCGATCCCACAAGACACTTTTCTCCTTTGTATGGTAAAAGTACCCTTCTCTTTTATCTATTCCCTAATCCTAACCATTTAAAGGTTTTAACTACATTAAGTGACCTTTTAGTTAACAATGGTGCCTTGCAAGACTGAAGTTTTGTGCTTTAATTGAAATGAGGAGAAAAAAGTACTGGAAGAGTTAAATTCTGCATGAAAAAAGACAGTCAACTAACCTGAAGGCAGACTGGCCCGACAAACAGGTGCAATGACATTTAGTGACTGGACCATGATTGGCACAAGACCAGTAAGTGTTAGGCTGAGGGTGACTGCATGATTCACCACTGCCTGTCCAGACTGCAAACACAACCATGCCACTCGCTCTCCTGACTGATGACAAGAGAGCATCATGAGACGTTTAACTTTAACAAGGAGACACAGAAAGTAGATTAACATACCACTGAAGAAGCTTTTCATGTATTGGTGACTATATTTTATATTTCTTAAAATAAAGATGCAGTTATTGTAAATGGACTCTCCTCCACTGTCATTGTAAACAATAAAAAGAATACCAGCAATCCAGACTACAGTAATGATAGGCTGCTACAGATATTCATTAGCCTATACCATTGCAAGACTACTACAATAATTCATTAATGTCTATGGGAGAAAACTCGACTGTTATGACAGAAAAGGCTGTACAGTACTTTGCTTGTAAAATCTGAGAGTAACTCAAACATCAGCTATACTGAAACATTTCATAAAATTTAACCATGAATCTCAATAATGAGTGAATGCCATCCATAATTTTATGATTAAAATCGCAAAATTGCTTTTCACAGTACAATATCCTCAATAACAATAGTAAATTATAAAGACAATACTGCATATTTACATACAGCAGAATAGGATAGAAAGTATTCTTACATTATCATTTACACTATTGTACAGTAATAATCAACATGATTACAGCAAATAGTTACAAGTACTGTACAGTAATTGAAGATCATGACCCACCTCAAAATCTGTTGCATCCTCTCCTGCCACTCTGTTAAATACAGCCGTCAACTGCTGAGGGAAATGTGGAGTCAAAAGTCTTTCATCTGTTCCTGAAGAAAGATGCTGCTCCACCACTGACAGCAGTTCCACACTTGGTAGGTCTTTCACCAATTCCAGGCATACCTGATCATTGATAAAGGTTTAAAATTATATTGAAACAATACTAAATGTTAAGGTTATTTCACAAACAAATAATACCCAGGCACTGTACTACGGATTTGGATATATATAATAAATCAACTACAATAACTGGCCGCTTTAACAATACAGATATACCCTACAACACAGACATAGTATATACTCTACAGGATTAAGCAACTGCAAAATATTCAGAACTGAAATACAAATACATTATAGCTTTTGCATTAAGTGTATGGTATAGAGTATCACATGTGTGCATGAGGGTACTGGGTTGTTTCTTTTTAACATTATGTGTTATTCCTCTAACATGCTTTCACCCAGGGATGTAAACAAGGCCGGGAGGTTTTGGCCCTCTATTCTTTCCAACCAGCCCTTTGAAACATCTGCATCCATTCCTCCTCCATCCATCCACTCAAGTCATATAGTATTTTCTTCTACCATTCTCAGCATCACAGTCTGCAATAGTGATGACGGGTATTCCATCCCCGGCCATTTACACTCCATTATAGATAATCAACCTGATCTTGGTGGCAGCATAAAATTACACCATGTGTACTAGAGGTCGAGTACATCACAAAATGCATTACAGTGGAAAGTTTATCTAACATATAAAGGTGCAGAAGGAAAGAAGAAACTGAAAGAAGGCAGTGTGGAAATTCATGCTTTGTACCAGACTCTATCAAATGGTTTTGATATGCCAAATGCATCAGTGAAAATTGCACAGAGGCTCCAAATGGATGATGGCCATGAATCACAAAAGGAAGATAAAAGATCGCCAATAAAAGATGAAAACCGTACTGACGACTGGAAAGAAGATCACAAGAGGTGAGGTGATTTCAAAATTTGCAGTTATGAATAGATTTGAAAGCCTTAGATAGACAAAAAACCAAGGCACCCTTTAATCAAATGTGTTGAATTAGAGTAAACTTCCAGCAGGAAGGAATATTTTAAGATGACAAACAGTAGCAGAAAAGTTTGCCTAGACAGGAAGTCAGCACAGAAACAGTATTTTAAGACCACAGGAGAATTCCCATCTGGAATGTATGTCTTCTGAATGTTAAGGCCAGAGAGATCAGAACCTTCATTTGAAAAGATTCTAATGGAAGGCATTAGTAAGTCAGAAGGGGGTGGTTATACAGGCTTAGTGCCATAATCATCCACAATGAATATTTTAGGCAAAGGTCTGAGAGAAAAGTTCAGCTTTATCAGATGAAGAGATGGCAACATTACCATCAGGTAGACAGAGGGGATGGAAAGAGGAAAAAGTTATGTTGGTAGACAGACTTTTGGTGAGGTGTCAGAATTTAAGTAGGGAGAAATGGAAAGGTCATTGCACTTGGTAGGGATGAAAAATTTCTTGGCTATCTAGAGAACAGATCTGGTGCAATTCTGGGTAGAAATATAAAGGACATAAGATTCCTTAGTTCAAAGACAATGGCAATGTCTGTTATGGACTGCAGTAGAAAAAAAGTGTGATTAAACCATGAACTATTCGCATTAGCAATGGAGAGGGAACATGGGAGGTGTGCCTTTATGCTCAAGTAGATCACCTGTCATTCCCCAGTACCGTACTCTATATTCATACTCTTCTCTCTAATTCCACTGGTGCATGAATAGCTCTAAGTCAGACATGTCTAAGCCCCATCTATCTATAGCTCTGACGCCTCGCTCCCTCCGGGAACTCCCCCCAAGGGGGTGGCCACGGCAGAAGTGTCTCCAGTTCTCCCTGTTCCAACACTCCCTCCTTACTTGGTCCATCCCTACTCTACCCCTCACGTTTCTCTCCTTTACATACTCTTCCACTCTGTTCTGCCATCTGACCGGAGGTCTGCCTCTCACACCAGGTGCCACAACTTCACTTCCATACACCTTCTTTACAAACTCCTCGCCTTGCATTCTCTCTACATGTCCAAACCATCTCAATGTATCACGTTTCACTCTCTCAACCACTCCACACTCAATGCCAATTGCCTTCTCACTCATACCGCATCTCTCATACACACTCTCATTACTTTCTCCATCCCATCTAGTAAGTCCACATGCTCCTCTCAAGTAACTCATTTCCACAGCACCTATTCTAGACTGATGCGCCCTACTCCATGTCCATGTCTCCGACGCATATGTCAGTGTTGGCAGGATTATACTATTTCGTAGTCCCCTTTTCACTTCCATACTTACACTTCTACCCTTCATAATCCTTCCCAGTGATCCTATGACCTGTCTACCCTTCACTGCTCTCTCCCTAATTTCTCCTTCCATACTTCCATGTTTACACATAACTGTACCCAGGTACTTAAACTCCTTCACTTCCTCCATCCTCTCGCCCCTCAGAGTTATCTCACACTTCGTCCCACTTGGTACAGCCACTCTGTAAGGTGTAGCAAAGTCAATCACTTCAGTTTCTGCTCTTTCAAATACCATCACTTTACTTTTATCTACATTCACCTTCAATTTCCTTCGTTTACACACAGACTGAAATTCGTCCACCACTCTCTGTAAATTCCTTTCATTCTCAGCCATCAGCACAGTGTCATCCGCAAACAAACTTGCCACCAGGGACCAATTTGCTTCATTCAGCCTCAACTTCACCCCCAGACCATTCACTTTGGCTTTCACCTCTCTCATACAACCATCCATATATATATTGAACAACCATGGTGACATAACACACCCCTGTCTCAGCCCTACACTAATATTAAAACTCTCACTTAGATCACCCTCTACCTGTACACATGCTTTTGCATCTGCATAAAAAGCCTCAATACCTTTCAGCAAAGGCCCCCCAACACCATAAATTCTCAACACCTCTGTCATAGCTTTCCTATCAACTCTATCGTATGCCTTCTCCAAATCCATGAAGGCAGCATACAACTTCTTACCCTTCCCAATATATTTCTCCACTATTGATTTTAATGCAAATATTTGGTCCACACATCCTCTACCCTTTCTGAACCCTCCCTGCTCCTCACTAACTTTATTCCCTGTTACTTCAACCAGTCTTTCAGTAAGAACCTTCCCGTAAACCTTCCCCGGTACACTAAGAAGACTTATTCCCCTATAGCTACCACACTCATCCTTACTGCCCTTCCCCTTATACAAAGGTACAATTATGGCTCTCCTCCAATCCTCTGGCACCTCTCCCTGCCTCCACGCCAATGTACATATAAGCAACATCCACTCCACCACTTCCTCCCCCCCACACTTTAACATTTCAGCAGTTATCCCATCCACCCCCGGTGCCTTTCCCATCTTCAACTTTCCTATTGCTTTCCTAACCTCTTCCCTTCCTAATTCTCCCTGTACATCCTGTCGTCTACCACCTGCCTCCATCCCCATGCATGTCACCACCGCCTCCCCTCCCGTCCCCCCATTCATCAACTGATCAAAATGCCTCTTCCACACTTCTTTCACTTCCTCACTTCTACTCACAGTAACTCCATCCTCTCTCTTCATTCTCACACTACCAGACTTTCCTTCTCCTCTTTCTCTTTTCACCTCCTTCCAGAATAATTTCTTGTTCTCTTTAAACTTTTCACTCAGCTTCATACCAAACTCCTCATCCACTCTCCTTTTACTCTCACTCACCATCCTTTTCACTTGTCTCTTACACACATTATATTCTCTTTTCCATCTCTCTCTCACTTCTTCCGGCACATTCCTCTGTAGTGTTCTCCTATATGCCTTCCTCTTACCCTCTACAGCATCTTTCACTTCTTCTGTCCACCAAGCACTCCCTTTCTTGCCCCTCTTCTGTGACTTATATCCTACTACCTCTGCTGCTGTCCTTAATACTCTCATCTTAAACATTTCATACACCGCATTCACTCCCACTCCCTCCCCTATCCCCATCCTTACATCCCCCAGCACCTCACCCACCCTCCTCTTATATTCCTCCCTATACTCTTCTACATCTAATTTCCCACTAGCCACCTCCCTCTTATTCCTCACCCCTTCATCCCTCCTACCATACTCCCACTTAACCCTAACCTTCATCCTCACCAACACCGCAAAATGGTCGGAGCAATGGACCATTCCTCTCACCACTTTTGCGTCATACACATCCTTCCTCAACCGTTCATCCACTGCCACATAATCAATCAAACTCTTTTGTTCTCCTCTCTCATCCCTTCTCTTCCATGTATACCGGTGGATCATCTTGTGCTGAAAGAAGGTGTTAGCCAAGAACAACCCCCTCTCAGCACAGACGTCCACCAGATACTCACCATTCTCATTCACTCCTTCCACACCCCATTTACCAACAATACTTCCTACTCTCTCATTTCCTACTTTCCCATTCATATCACCCATCATTACAATCTTCCTCCCACTCTCAAACTTCCTCAAACACCCATTCAGCTTCTCCCAGAAATCTCTCATTTTCTCTCTCCTCGCCTTATTCCTCTCATTCACAGGTGCATACACACACACCCATGCATACTTAACTAAACCAATCTTTCCTGTCATCCATGCCACTCTCGTCCCACACCATCCATGTCCATCTACTCTCTTCCATACCCTTGGTGCTACCAGCACTGCACACCCCTCCCTCCCTCTTCCTTTACACTTCTCACTCATTCCTGTCCACACTACACCTCCCTCCATTCCATCCCACATCACACTCTCTCCTCCAGCCTCACACTCCTCCACTCCCCATCCTTTCAAGTGTGTCTCAGTCACTCCCATCACATCTACTCCTCCATTCTTAAAGCATTCAACTATTTCTCGCCTCTTCGTCTTTTCAACCATTCCATTCACATTCACTGCTACCACTCTCATGCACCCCCCCTTCCCCCCTCCCCCCACAGGGAAACCCGGAGACCCCCCCCCGCCCGCAGCCATATCTGTCCACTCCCCCACTGGGGGGCCGCTGATGGCTGGCAAGGCCAATGCAGCGCTCATTCCCGGAGGGACACGGGCCGTCGGCATTAAAAAAAAAAAAAGGGTCACACTGGTTAAAAAGATGTTAAAAGGATGTTAAAAAAAAATGTTAAAAACTAAAAAGATATATACAATTACTAAAACCTATATGTGGGGGAAGCTAAAATCCAATCCCCCACACCGCCTCCCCCTTTAGCTTCATCTCCTGCTTTATAAAAAATGGTAAAAAAAGGAGGTGTTACCCGAGGTTGCCACGTGGAGGCAGGGTAAGGCTTACCTACCCTTCCTGAGGAAGGGTAGGTCACCGAGGTGAATCTTTTCCCAATACCAACGGATTTAGCTTTCCGCAGCAGCATCCACCTCAACCTCATTGGTTACGATATTGCCACTGCGCAAAGCCCCATCTCCTCAAAAATGGAGTTTGCGAGCCCAACGTGCCTGTCAGATACATGTAGTGTATGGGGACGTCTATATCACATCTGCACTAAAGATGAAACATTCTCAGGTTTCAAAGGGATAGCACTTAAATATGTCTGGCCTAGAGCTACTTATATGTTACAGCATTTCTTTTTTGCCATTCCTTACAAATTTCTTTTCCTCCATTCACACATTACAACTTATTACAGTACAGTACATATTCCATGTCATCAGTTGTTTATCTTCCAGCAAAAAGTCTTTCATTTCTTACACTCTTCTACAGTTAGATTGTTAAAATTCATCTTCTTTTTACCTTTTGCATATCAAACTGCAATGATCCCTGACCTAAACTTTATCATGCAGCATACTCTCATAAAAACTCACAAATAACATGAAAGAATTTCCAGTGCAATACAGTGTATACTGAAAAACAATCAACTTACATCAAACCATTCAGCGTCGCATGGTGAATCTGATTTAACCACTTGGATAAATTGCAGGAGAAGATGCATTGTGTCATTGGCAATGACTTGAGCTTTGTTATTCTGAAGGCAGTTAATGGGTTCCTTAGTGGTGAAGATATCATCCTTCATTACCAACATCCCAAGTAGTTTCTTCAGGCGTCCATCCCCTTCATTCTTCATTTGGAGCCTGGTTTATATGGGTAGATAATTTTTACTTAAACAACTTCTATAATGCTGTGAGTACAGTATGTATGTATATATGTATGTACAGTCGTGGTCAATATATAATAATCATCCACATATGGGTATCTCAAACAATTTACTGTCTATTGTTTTCACGTTCACATATGATGTTATTGTTTTAAGTAGTGCGTAGCTGCTTGTATTAAATTAAAAGATGGTAGTTAACCTATTTATTGGAAAGTTTATCATCTAAGGAACAGAGGGAAGCTGTCAAACTCTTACGCGAGTTACCCCTTTATGGATGATTATATATGACAGCGACTGTAAACACTATATAATTATACAGTATATATATATAACTGAAAGGTGTGCATTCTAGAGACCCTTGGAGTTGACAAATCATATTGGTCTATGTTAGTGTTTATCTTCATTAAATTTTGCACTGATTAACAAGTATGATACATATGTTTTTTAGCAGCATTCCTTAACCTTTTTTTATCTCACCCTGTAAAGTCCTTTACATCTGGTTACAGGTACAGTATACAGTAGCTAAACTATTACTATACAAGGATGAACCAAAGTAAGTTTAAGGTACTGTACCCTGATTACTGGAAGGTAGAACACTGCTACACACCACACCTCACCATAAACAATGCACTTATACAACACACACACACACACACACACACACACACAAAATACTTGGCATAACATACAACACATCTATGACATTCAAACAACATATCACAGCCATCAAAAACAAATGCATGCAAAGACTTAAAGCCCTCAGATCACTTGCCAGCACAACATTTGGACACAACAAAGAAACCACAACCACAGTGTACAAACAATATATCCGATCAGTAATGGATTATGCAAGCCCTGCCTGGGCCTCAAACCTCACTGAGACTCATCACAACACCCTTCAGACTATATTGAACAGAGCCCTAAAGATAATCACAGGCTGCACAGCTACCACACCTACAAATCACTTACACCATGAAACCAAAGTCCTCAAAATCAAGGACCACCTTGACATGAGAGGCACACAAATACTTGCTGCAGCCTCCACAAACCAACACCACCCACTCCACTACATGGCAGAACACCCACACATGCCAAGGAACATCAAAACAACACCCAGTACATGATACCATACACAAATACTATCATCTCTTTCACCCTGCCCACCCCAAACCAGTCTCCAGAAACATATCCATACTCAATTCACTCACCAATCCATCCACACTCAAGAATAACACTCAGCTGCACGCACGACCTCCTGACATCCACCCATCTGAACCCTCCCTTCCCCGTGAGGACAGAGTCCACCTGGCCAGGCTGCGGTGTGGCCACCACCCAGCCCTTCTGACATATCAGAAGAAGCTAGATGGAGCCATTGTAGATACCTGTCCAGGATGCAACACAGCACCCCATTCTATTAAACACATTATGGAAGACTGCAATGTACACAACCACACTCGCCAACAACACAACATACACTCTCTGAGGGCACTGTGGAAGAGCCCGGTTCAGTCCATGGCCTTCCTCAGGAGCTCGGGGCTGCTCGATCAGACAGTTTGAGGAACTTCAACAACAACAACAACAGTACTCTGAAAACATCTCTGACCTATTCCTTACCTGTTGATTTGCTCCACTAGTTGAGCTACATTCCAGTCTTGATCTGGATCGTAATCAGGGTCAGAGGCAACTTGCTTGAAAAACTCTATGAGATTTGAATGCTGGTCAAGTGCCAGAGCTTCACTCAAATCGTGTTGGCCTTCCATCAACTTCAACACATCAAAAGCAATGTTGCATATCACAGACTGGACACTTTGTGGCTGAGCCCTAACATGCTCATGAATAGATTGTCGATGGATATGAATATTTGCTGAAAGATTTATATCACTCCAAGCCATCCACACCTCAACAGACAAGGCATTAATGTTATTCTGGCAAAGGTTCATGAGAACTTTGATGGAGGCTCCACTGATTGAACAGCATTTATTTACGTTAATTTTAGGCTGATCTCTCTTTGTGTTCCATAATTTACTCCATGCATCAGTGGGAGAGTAACCATCAGGATCTTGCATCGGACAGCCAGTATACACACTTAGCATTAGGTACAAACATTCACATAGATACAAATAGTAAAATCCACTGGATCTAATTGTAGTCTCAGTCTCACTACAAACAATTTTTGTTGAGAGAAAGTCTGTCAATGGTTTCAGCCATTCTGAGCAATGAATATCACTGACATCATCTTCAAGTGTGTATTGGTAACTGAAGAGTAAACTTTTAAGAAGCTCAACAGACACTGCTAATGTAACTGGAGTAACATCAACAACAGAAAGAAAGTACTCCTTCAGTATGTCTTTGATAACATGAGGTGGAAGCCATGAGAGTAGGGGAGCCAAGAAACGATAGCTCTTCTTTTTTCTGACAACAGCAAAGAAATCTGCCTCATGTACAACTGGCAGCGTCGACACAATAGGGTTAAAGTCCACACTCTCACAGATATTGGTCAGTTGATGAATTCTGGGGCAGCTTAACAACAAAATAAGGATGGCTCGTACGTGAAAATCATCAAACTGCTGTTCCCACGCCTCCAGTGAAGACAATTCCTTCTTCACTCGTAGGAAACAGCTATCTACATTTTTCAGCAGTTTATCTCTATTCAGTGTACCACCTTCTGTAAAAAGAGAGAGAACAATTATCAGATCAAGAAAAACCACAATAGAAGTTGGCAGACATGTAAAATTATGCATTGCTCCAAACTATTCCTCAACCTCAGTTCCAGCAAAATCAAGAATAATAATCTCAAAACTTTGCTTGGTTCTTTCAATGCTATTTATACCTGCTGAAAAATAGGTAACCAACAAAACACTACCTGTTCGGTATTACTCAAATAGGATATCAACTTGCCACATGCTGGCCTTGAGTTATAATGTAAATTTTTGGAGGGAATGATACTGAAGATATGCCTATACTATTAAAAAAAAAAAAAAAAGTCATTATTTTTGTAATTAGTAAATTAGTAGCCAAAGTAATTCATTGCTGAAACTGTATGATTATGTTGTAAAGGCTTGTCCCTCACTCTAACACTGACTGGGTCCCGGTAAGGAAGTGCATGTACAGTCGTGGCACATAGTCCTTGACCAGGGTGTAAGGGGAAGTCTGTTCAAGAACTATGTGACACGACTGTACTGTACTGGGTGGGGCCTGAACCTACTTCCTGAGTACCGTAGCCTACAGTATTACCAGGTCCAATCCTGCCACCTCTCTAATCACTAGGCCATGCAGAACAAATATAAGGGAGATCAGCTCATCTTAAGGCCATTCACTTTTGTTACATTGGAGTGCCTTGATTCCTCCAAAGTATGCCAGGAAACAGGACTAGATGAACAAAAATAATGGTGTTCTGTTGCTTGGAATAGTTTGGAGGAATCAGTTGCTCCAGATTTACCAACACAAAATTTCCCCCTTAATTAAAGAGACTGTCGTGTAGGTAACTTAGAGGGCTACTGATACCGGTAAATATTGAAAGAATTACCGTTATTGCGCACGGTTTTTCTACCTTCATTACCCACTTATTTAGACCATTCTAAGACTATTTTCTTCTATGGTATTTCCTCCGCAAATGCCAGGACCTACCAGGATCTAACCTGGGCAAATTACCGGGAAATAACCGTGGCAAAGTACAGGAAATGACTGGGGCAAAATACTGGGACCTAGCCAGATCTGGCAACACTGCTACAAAATGGTAATTCTTTCAATAAATACCCTCCTAAGTATGCCAGAAAACAGACGCCCTCATCGGTACAACCTGGGGATATGTTTCAGGTCATAGTTCGGAGAAATCAGTACAGTAGACCAACAACAGAATCTCGCCTCAAGGATCCTTTACGGGAATTACAATCTTGACCCACAACACCCATGTATATAGTCAGGCTTCACATCCTATTAAAATGAAGGTAAAAAATCGATAAATTCACTATATTGTATATTTTAGTATCATTATCCACTATTTTGGACCATTCTAAGACACTTTTCATCTATGGTGTTTCTCTCGGAGATGCCCCATTTTACAAACATAATTTGGAAATTAGTCTGACCTAACCTGACCTGACCTAACCTAGACCACAGCAGACTACCGGGACCTAACCTGGGCAAACTACCGGGATATAACCGGTGTAAACTATGATAAAGCGACCGTGGCAAATTCCTGGGACCTAGCCGGATGTGGTAACACTGCGCGGCCCTAGCCAAGAACACAGTACTTCTGTAATAATACCAAAAAATCACTCAAATCACGGTCAGCATAACATATAGAAATACTTAGGGAAATTATTGGCATACCTGGTTAATTTACCACAAACATTAGCCTTTTCTTTCCCTGTTCCATCCTAGACTGGAGTACCATAGCCTATATAGTACCGATGAAAGGTTCTGCCCAAATTATCATCGAAACCTAAATCTACATAAATATAAAAAATGAAAACATATCGGAAGACCTGTTCTTCAAAAAATACAGTAATTATTTACTCTGTTGCCGTCCTGTAGCAGTGTTGCCACTTTTGTAGTTCAGGTTAGGTTAGGTAAGGTCAGGCTATTTCCCTAATTCCCCATTCGCAATGTGGTATTTCCGAGGGAAATGCCATAAACGAATAATCTTGTAATGTTATAAATTAGTAGGTAATGAAGGTAGAAAAACCATACAACATAGTAAATATGGTATTTATCTAGACTATTGCCATTTTGTAGCAGTGTTGCCAGATCCGGCTAGGTCCCAGTATTTGGTAAATTTACAGAAGAACTGGGTTCACTATATTGTGTATTTTAGTATCATTACCCACTATTTTGGACCATTCTAAAACACTTTTATTCTATGGTGTTTCTTTCGGAGATGCCCCGTTTTCGAGATATGCCCCATTTTACAAACATAATTTGAAAATTAGTCTGACCTCACCTGCCCTGACCTAACCTAACCTAGACAACAGCAGACTACCGGGACCTAACCTGGGCAAACTACCGGGACCTAACCTAGGCAAACTACCGGGATATAACCGGTGTAAACTATCATAAAGTGACTTGGGCAAATTCCCAGGACCTAGCCGGATGTGGTAACACTGCGCGATCCTAACCCAAAACCCAGTTATTCTGTAATAATACCCAGTATTTTGCCCCGGTCAGATCATGGTACTTTACCACGGTTATTTCCCGGTAGTTTGCCCAGGTTAGGTCCCGGTAGTTGCCCAGGTTAGGTCCTGGTAGTCTGCTGTGGTCTAGGTTAAGTTAAGTAAGGTCAGGCTAATTTCAAAATGCCCTATCTTGGAAATGGGGCATTTGCAGAGGAAATGCCATAGAAGAAAATAGTCTCAGAATGGTCTAAATAAGTGGGTAATGAAGGTAGAAAAACCGTACGCAATAACGGTATTTCTTTCAATATTTTCCGTGAATTTGGCACTAGGTTTGTAAGTTAGTCATGATTCGATTCTGGTACCATGACAACCTTATCAACAAAAATAATATAATACTTACGAACAGCTGCATTAATTGCCCCAGTCAATAACACAACATGTTTATCAACATTCATATTGACTGTAAATTGTTAATATCAAGGTTGTTGGTCATAGATATTGTTGTTAGTTTTATTGATAACATTAACAACCACATTAACGTAATTTAATAACGGTATTAACTTGTTTTTCGTAGAGAATTCACATCTCTGTTCACTTCATAACAATAATACAGTGTTCTCAACTTCTAATAACCGGTCAGATTAGCTTATTAACTTCACATAAGCATTATTAAATTATATTATTAATCACATTTCCTAATTTTTCTTTCGTGACTCGTGGGGTCCCAGTGTTGCCAGGTCTGTTTGTCGAAATTTCCTTAACTTTACCTTTACAATTTCCTTTTTTTGCCTCAATAATTCCCTGTTTTATTCTTGAACATTGACGGCGGTGGTCTGTTTGGTGTTATTTTCGTCTGGTAGAGGTTTCTCTGTAAACTCTTGAACAATCTTTATATAATTTCCCTGTGTGGACTTCTTCATTTCCTAAAACAGAGAAATTTTCATGCACTTGGCAACACTGGGAGATCCTTCTTATGTTTATCATTTGTATTGATTATCTTTTCAACAGCACATTTATACAAATGATAAAATTATGAAAATCTCTCTCTCTCTCTCTCTCTCTCTCTCTCTCTCTCTCTCTCTCTCTCTCTCTCTCTCTCTCTCTCTCTCTCTCTCTCTTACCATTATAATTATATATACCGGGTGTAACAACATTCAATGTATTAAATTGGAAGACGGCCTCATTGAATAATTCTAATCAACAACTTCTCTATGGGAAAACGTCGAATTTTACGTTGTTTGGCTGTTACTGTTTATTAATTTTATTATGTGTTATGAATGAGCACAGCCCAGTTGTCTGGGATATGATGAATGAAGGTGAAAAGTAAAGAGAAATCACGTTTTGCAAACGTTTATTCACCCTCCCCAGACCCACGCACACGGCTCGCCACTTGTTGGTTGCAGGGTGACTCATTATCAAAGTATATAATTATACAGTACAGTATAATATACTGTATTGTGAATAGCCTTGCCGGCCGCTGGTGTCTGTCAAAAGGAGAGTAGGCTATACTTTTGGTACATTAGAGCGCCTTGATTCCTCCAAAGTATGCCTGCCTGAAAAAATATCAGATTAACGAAAATAATGGTGGGCTATTGCTGGGAATAGTTTGGAGGAATCAATATTTCCAAAAATGCCAAAACTGTACCCTCCCTTTAAGAGGCTGTCATAATGCCATGCGACATCTTGCATGAGTCTCCTGCACACATGCCAAAGAAAATCAGTTCCACCCTCTTCCCAGGACAGATTTGCACACCAATACCGGTTTTTCGAACACCAATTCCTAGATCCCCATCAGGGAAACATCACATCCACCAGACAACATGGAGAGACAGTCAAAGGAAAAACCCATGAAAGAAGACATGCGCTAGATGCACTGATCGAGATGCTTAATAATAATAATAATAATAATAATAATAACTCTTTATTCCAGACTCAGAGGTAAGATATATGCTATGTACAATAGTCAGAAGCAATATAAACACAATGCTCCATCAAAAGACCCATATGGAAAGCATTGATTACTCCCATTACTACATGGTATCAAAAATAGCAGTATATTTCCTATTATGTGAGATGTACACGTATCCTATAACAGGGCTTATATCGATAACAAAAGTAGCCTACTTTAAGTGTCAGCAGATTGTAGGCCTATTAGCTGTCAAGATCATGGAATAACATACACCGTGCTTCATATAACTTCTTAATTGAAGTTCTGCAGATATATATAATTATGTAAACACTAACTCAGATCATATTTGTGTACTCATACTAAGAGTCAAATGGCAATGAACATATATAAATTATTGTATTTTGGATTCATGGGGCTGGGTCCTCGGATTGATAGAATGCTTGCATTCTCTCCCAGTTTTGTGTCTCTGGTCTATTTTAATAATATTAATAATAATAATATATACAAAATATGTACCAATTAATGAAGCTCCTGATGCATTTCTACCACAGTGGGTTATAACAGCGTATACAAAACAGAATAGACATATGCCGTACAGTGTATAGGAACCTCAATATTGTGTCCGTTACATTAATATATGACACTGAAATTTCCATAGGATATAATATTGCATCTCAAGTGTACGTGTAGTAGGTCTGGAAGCTTGTAGACTGTTCAACCATTACACTTTGCTTTAGTTTGCAAAATGTACAGCCACAATCAAATATCCACCGACACTTTCCTTCCATCGTAGTAAATATCTTGGTAATAAAGAACAACACGTGTATGAGTTTGCAGCATCTCGATCATAATAATAATTGAGGGGGTTGAGTTGACATAAGGTGTTGTATGATTATATTTTGATATGATACTGATTTATTTGTACGAAGGAATGAAGGTGTCGGTGGTTATTTGATTGTGGCTGTACATTCAGTAGGTCTGGAAGCTGTAGACTGTTCAACCATTTAAGACTTTGCTTTAGTTTGCAAAATGTACTTACGTAGACTTGGAATGAACGTTTGGTAATGACAGGTAATACATAATAATTATTCCATTTCAATAATCCCAAGAAATCGACGGCATGTTATCCTCTTCGTCATCTCTGCAATAATAACCAAACAATTAGGCTATGTATTTTATAAAGGCTTGCCCACTCCAACTGAACTGTTTATTATGACACTGTGAGGTTTAGACAATAATTATAAATGATATCTATTATAGGTAGAGCGTTTTGAGGGTATTATAATTATTGTCACAGGATTAATTTTGGGGTCTGATGGGCAAATGTTGTGGTGACTATAGAGTTTGGAGAGTCTCAGTAAAGCTAAACGTTGCTGTGTTCATAATTATCACCAATAGTAGTAAGTGTAGGTCAGTCATAAGTCAGTCAATGAGTAAAGCATATGTCTAGCGGGTTTGCAAGTCTAGTTTTTTTTGTTTTTTATTTGTACTTACGGTTGTGGTATCCTGCCCCACACCACTTCATGGGCTGAGGGACCAACTTGACGGCTCCAGAGTAGTCTGAAATAGTTGCAGTGCAGCAGCTGAATGTATGTCCATAGCGCCCCGTACTCCAGGCTCAGTTGCTCCTCTCCACCACCTCCAACTGGCTGGCTTCCTAATTGTATGGGAAATATTAAAATTATCTTAGAAAGGACTGAATCCCACAATAGCAACTAGGGCTTATAAGATTCAAGTGTTTCCTATACCTCGTTGATGTGTTGTATGAAGAGTGAAATTATTGTCTGCGACAAAAACACGTGTTGCTCTGAAATTGGGTACAGTATTTACGACCCCAACACCACAACCACCTCGCAACTAATCACTTGTTGGATCACTATAACTATCAACAGAAGACAATTAAATGCCCTTTAAAACTAAATGATGACCCATGGAAGTTTTGTCAGCATGATGCAATAGGCTATACGAGTAGACATAATATGGTTACACTGTTCCAAGTATCATAAGTTTTAACAAAGTAACGAAGAGAGCATCGCATGTCCAGTATACGAACCTAAAGCAGAAGGGACCTCGACTGTACTCGGGTGGTGGAGTAGCGTCATGGAAATCTGTTTGACGTGACGGAGTACTTGTGGACTAGTGAGTAAGAGGTCTTGTAAAATGTCTTCCTCTGTGCCAGCCACGTCCAGTTTAAGGTAATCCACAGCCATCTCATCAAGCTTTAGATCGGCCAGAAGGTTCTCTAAACGAGTCACCTGAGAGAACAACAGCAGAATATTATGGTCTGTAGCTAGGATTGTATACAGGATTTATAAATGTGCATAATTATGTTTGTGTATATTCGTGTGTGTGTATATATGTGTTTGTTAGGGTATATATTGTTAGTGCACGTGTGTAATGCTCATGTGTGTATGTGTGTGTGTGTGTGTAATGTTTGTGTGTGTGTAATGTTCATGTGTGTGTGTATATAATGTTCATGTGTGTGTGTATATAATGTTCATGTGTGTGTGTGTATGTGTGTGTGTGTGTGTGTTACTTATTATTATAATTTTTTTTTTTTGGTGAATATATATATATGCATAAAGAAAAACTAGCTTCCTTGACGTGACGTACCGAAATAAACACCTTCTTGCCTTGCATCTTGGCAACACTGCGCCCTGAGAAGGAAGCGAGGCCCATGTCCAGGAAATTAATGTTGTCGTTGAACTCCTGCTGTTTCTCTAGGGGTAAGAGGGGATCCAACGCGAACACCTGTACAGAAGAAATATACACATATGCTGGTGGTGAAGAGATAGACACACACACACACACACACACTCGCTGTAAACAAGTGTAGAGAGAGATCGACGAGTCAGGGAGGAATAGCATATAATAATTATTTATATATATATATATATATATATATATATATATATATATATATATATATATATATATATATATATATATATATATATATATATATATATATATATATGATAGTATAATAACTTTAATATCGTGTGCTAATATATTAACTATATCGTACGTAGTGCTTAAAAGTACAGTATTACCATGTTGATAAATCTGGAGCAACTCATTTCTCTAAAGCCATTCCAACTTCCAATCGACATTCAAATTTCCGACTACCATTATTGTTGCTCCATCTAGTCCTAGCCCTGTTTCCTGGCATACTTTGGAGGAATAAAGATGCTACAATATACCCAAAGTGTATCTATTACTCCCTTAAGGACCCCTGTACGTGTTGTAGTCAGATAATTGGAGGTTAGAGTCGAGTCCTTCAAACATTGCCACGAAACACCATCTATAATAAAAGGTCCTTATGATATAGGGCCTATGTAAGATACAATAGTTCATTTGACAATACTCTGCTGATTACTAGAACATCAAAAATATCCAAACCATTACATGCATTGGAGATACAAAACTAATGTAGGCTACAATTAATATGCAGTATACACGTGTGGGATTGGAGAACAGCAGGTGCCATAGTATAGTGAACACTTGTTGACTGGTGACAGAGACAAGGAAGTGTATAGAGCGTATACCCCCTGCTTGGTTCTGTACACACTATCATTCATACCAAACTATCATTTACGTACAGTCGGCTTCAGGAATTCGTACATCGAGCATTGGTTTAAAAAAGGTGTCTTTATTCTGCACATGCTGAAAGGATAATTCTGCCAGCCAAATATCATTACTAGGAAGTTTTGGTGTTAGGAAAGTTGTTGCTGTTGTTGTAGTTCCCCAGACCGTCTGGCCGAGCAGTCCCGAGTCTGGTTGACGGAAGCCGCGCAGATGCTCGGACCCCCAAATGGGAGTCAGGGTGATAGTGAGATCTGTTTCTTCGAAGGCAGCAGACGAGGGGACTGCTGGCTCACGGGCGTGTAGAACCCCTGGCCAACAAGCCCAACGTCTGTAGTCTTCCTTGTTGTGCCACCCAATCGGGCGATCTCGTTAGCTACCCAGAAGGAATGAGAAATAGTGAGAGGGACAGACAGAACAGGCCAGGGTGTGGCAGAGGATGCCAGATTCCTCATTTCTGGATAGAACCAGCCCTCACCAGTGTGTTGCTGGGTAGTTGAGAAGTTTGCTCGGTGGTTTTACATCAACACATCTTCCCCCAGCCTACAAGGTTGCTCCTACAGCCGATTACCTATTTACTGCTAGGTGAACAGGGACATAGGGGGCTGGGAAAGTTGTCCAACAATTCCACTGACCCAGGAATTGAACCCGGAATCGCGAGTGTGCTAACCGTTACACCATCACCACCCCCTGTGTTAGGAAAGTAATGTAGCCTACTCAGTTTTTTATAGTTGTTACGAACCCTTGATGTCACAGTGGTGTATACGAATTCCTGAAGCCGACTGTAGCCTACATGTTGTTTGTTAAAGAATATAACAGTATATACATGTGGAGGTCATTCAAATAATAATAATAATAATAACAACAAAACTATGGCAATTCCCTGACTTCAAGACCTACCGTACATCCAAATTTGTCAAAATCGTCTTCAAAGCTCCAATTAGTGATCCCGTAGGAGAGAACGAGGCAACTGTCTGGTTGGATGTGGTAGTCGTCATCCAAACACACGTGCTTGGCGTGATCTTTTCCGTCTCCTTCACCGAATATCCGCTGAGGAGAGAAATTTTGGTATTTATTGAAAGAAATACCGTTTTGTAGCAGTGTTGCCAGATCAGGCTAACTTAACCTGGGGAAATGGTATATCGCTATATGCTATTATAACCTTCGTAAATATAATTATGAGACATGTACAGCCACAATCAAATAACCACCGACACTTTCCTTCCATCGTAAAAAGTATCTTGGTAATATTTTTTTATAATAATAATAATAAAGAACAACACGTGTATGATATTGCAGCACCTCATAATAATAATAATTGGGGGGGGGGGGGGGTTGACTTTACATAAGGTGTTGTTGTATGATTATATTTTGATATGATACTGATATATTTGCACGATGGAAGGAAAGGGTCGGTGGTTATTTGATTGTAGCTGTACTGTTGGAAAAAAGTGGTGAGGTGGCCAGAAGAAATATTTCCACACAAAGTTCTGACAAAATTATATTATATAGTCTACGTTTTTTATTAGTTTGAACGGCTGGAGAAGCACTGTAGCCTACTGTAACAACACTGCATCATCCTAGCTGCATGTCCAGTGAAAACCATGACCTCGTGAGTATACTGGGGAAGTGGGGAAATAATTAAGGCAGGTAAAAGGGTGAAATAAGTGAAGGAAGAGGGTATAGGGGAGGGAAAGAAACATAATTAGCAAGTAGGTAAGGTATAAGGGATGAAATAAGTGAAGGAATTAAGGAGGTGGTGGGAGACAGAGAATAATAATTAGCAAGCAGATAAGGGATGAAATAAGTGAAGGAATTAAGGGAGGAGGAGGTGGGGGACAGAGAATAATAATTAACAGGCAGGTAAGGAATGAAATAAGTGAAGGAATGAAGGAGGTGGAGGGAACAACAAAGAACCATAAATTATAATATCACTCATTCACCCACCCAGTTCTGACATGTCTGTTTTTCTTTGGAGATGTTGAAGTATTCAAAGAACTGAGTTTCGCTGGTCAGTTTTTGAGGAAGACACAGACCTTCCATCCAACCTCGTCCCTCTTGTAACAGATTAATGCCTGTGGAAATTATTATTGTGTTTAGTTGCGAGATTACTATATTAAAGGACCCTTTGATGTAGTCAGAAAATTGGAGGTAAATGTATCCTTCAAAATTAATATTGCCACGAAACACCACCTATTTGGAAGGAGCTTGTTTCGTGGCATGATGGTCAGGAGGAACCAGCAGAAGCCTCCAATTTTCATACACGTTCACAGGGTCCTTAAGGGGATGTTTTCTTAATTGTTGGTGAATTGGGAGGTCTCTGATTTACCCAAACTATGCCAGGAAACAGACCAGACGCCCTCAATGTACAGCCATACAATCAAATATCCATCGACACTTTCCTTCCATCGTAGTAAATATCTTGGTAATAAAGAACAACACATGTATGATTTCGCAGCACCACATAATAGTAATTGAGGGGGTTGAGTTGACGTAAGGTGTTGTATGATTATATTTCGATATGATACTGATTTATTTGCACGATGGAAGGAAATTGTCGGTGGTTATTTGATTGTGGCTGTACTATTAGGGGGATCTGTTTGGAGGAATCAGAAACCTTCCAATTCACCAACAAGAGAATCTCCCCTTAAGTTATGGGTATATTCTGAAGTGCAGTGTTGTTTTGGTAAATCTGCAGCAAATTATTCCTCCTAACTATACTCCAAGCAACAGACAATCATTTTTATTAATGAATACATCTGCGTACAGCCATAATCAAATAACCACCAACACTTTCCTTCCATCGAGCAAGTAAATCAGTCTCATATCAAAATATAATCATACAACACCTTACGTCAACTCAACCCCCTCAATTATTATTATGAGATGCTGCAAAATCATACATGTGTTATTTTTTATGACCAAGATATTTACTACGATGAAAGGAAAGTGTTGGTGGATATATGATTGTGGCTGTACGTGGTCCTGTTTCCTGGCATACTTTGGAGGAATCAAGGCACTTTAATTAAGGGGGTAATTCACTTTTGTTACATTGGAGTTACATTGATTCCACAAATTAAAGTATGCCAGGAAACAGAACCAGAAGAGCACAAATAATGGCCGGTGTTCAGTTGCTTGGAATAGTTTGGAGGAATCGGTTGCTCCAGATTTACCAACAACACAAAATTTCCTCCTTAATGTATCAAAAGTGTATTAGGCTACCCCTTTAAGGACCCTGTGATCGTGTATAAGACTTGGTGGCTTCTGATTCCTCCTTGCTATGCCACGAAACAAGCTCCTTCCATATAGGTGGTGTTTCGTGGCAATATTTGAAGGCCTCACTAACCTCCAATTTTCTGACGACATCACGTACAGGATACAGCCACAATCAAATATCCACCGACACTTTCCTTCTATCGTGCAAATAAATCAGTATCATATCAAAATATAATCATACAACAACACCTTACGTCAACTCAACCCCCTCAATTATCATTATGAGGTGCTGCAAAATCATACAGTTGTTGTTCTTTATTACCAAGATAATTACTACAATGGAAGGAAAGTGTTGGTGGATATTTGATTGTGGCTGTAGTTTAAGTCATGTGCACGTGTTCAACCATACCATGCAGAATGTACAGTTGGGCAAGTAGAAAGTGCAAGAAAAATTGGCTGTTTATGGCAACATCTGGCAGTTTTTTGTAGCATAATCCCTCGTATACTTATGAATAAATAACTGAGAATCCAAAGCCAATGTAAGGTGGAATGTGATTGGCTGGACTTTGAGTGGTATTGAAGATGTTGCCATATACAGCCAGATTTTTCTTGCACTTTCTACTTGCTCAACTGTACAGCCGGCAGTATAAATCCGTGTCCATCAAATGAATGTATTTATAATAATGCTATTTTGACCAGATAATAAAGTTGCATTCAGAACCAGTTTCTATTCTAACAACATGTGTAATTCACCATATGAGAAGTAGCCTATGTCTGATTGATTGATTGATATTAGGCGCCGCAACTTCGAGGTCATATAGCGCCAGAAATAGGTGATAGAGAGGTGTGACAACAAGCAAGAAGGGAGAAGTAGCCTACGTCTGTCATCTCTATATTTAAATAGTGTTACAACATTACTATAAGCTTATACTTAAGGACCCACGTGATGTAGTCAGAAACAAGTCTTTGAAATATTGCCACGAAACACCACCTACATTGAATAAGCTTGTTTCGTGGCATAGTCAGAAGGAATCAGCAGAAGCCTCCAGTTCTCATACACGATCATAGGGTCCTTAAGGTGGTAATTCTTTTTTGGTAAATTGGTACATTGGAGTGCCTTGATTCCTCCAAAGTATGCTAGGAAACAGGACCAGAAGAGCAAAAATAATGAATGGTGTTCTGTTGCTTGGAATAGTTTGGAGGACAGAGAGATAACCTATTAAGTTTATTATTATTATTATATGAGTCAGTCTTCATTCACATAAAACATTGCTTGAAGTGGTAATAAGAAAAATAGAATATTAGGCTTTGTTTTAATTGTTTTGCCCTCTTTTCTTTCTATTTCGTTCCTGCTTGCTGTCACACCTCTCTATCACCTTCTTCTGGCTCTATATGACCTCGCTGTTGTGGCGCCTAATATCAATCAATCAATCTATACTTTTTGCAGCGTATCTTAGCCCAGGGACAAGATAACCTCTCTCTCTCTCTCTCTAATGATAACCTCTCTCTCTTTGCCAACCATACCTACATCCCACGTGGTCAGTGAGTCATTAGGCGTGAGGTCATATAGCGCCAGAGAAAGGTGATAGAGAGGTGTGACAACAAGCAAAAAGGAAATAGAAAGAAAAGAGGGCAAAAAGTATAGTATTGATTGATTGACTGATTGATATTAGGCGCCGCAAGAGCGAGGTGATATGGCGCCCGAGGAAGAGGAGGACGGGTAGTTCTGCGTACAGCCACAATCAAATAACCACCAACACTTTCCTTCCATCGTCAAAATATAAATCAGTCTCATATCAAAATATAATCATACAACAACACCTTACGTCAACTCAACCCCATCAATTATTATTATTATGAGGTGCTGCAAAATCATATATACACGTGTTGTTCTTTTATTACCAAGATATTTACTACGATGGAAGGAAAGTGTCGGTGGATATTTGATTGTGGCTGTACTGTATATAGTCACGAGCACTAATAAATAGCCTATACAGTTTTAGTTGAAGCTCTGAAACAGTCCCATTATTCACCTATGAACAAATTTCAATGAAGATCTTATTGTGCATTTATTTACTGTCTCTAGGTATTCGAAGCACATCTGGATACTTATTAGTGCTCGTGACAATCAAATATCCACCGACACTTTCCTTCTTCTTCTTCTTTCTCTCGTCATTATTATCCTGCTTCTATGCGGGGTCAACGTTTTTAATTAACAAGCCGCCGCCGCCATCCAGCAAGGTCCAGAACTTCGTCTCCCGTCAATCCCTTCTCTCTCAGATCGTCTCTCACACTGTCCATCCATCTTCGCTTTGGTCTGCCCCTACTTCTTCTACCCTGCACTTCCATCTCCATCACACTTCTCCCTACATAATCCTCTTCCCTCCTCATCACATGTCCATACCATTGGAGTCTTCTCTCTTGCACCTTCCTCGAAATTTCCGTCACTTTTACTGTAACCTTAATTCTTTCCTTCCTGATCTTGTCCATCTTTGTGACTCCGCACATAAACCTCAACATTCTCATCTCTGCCACATCGTCTCTTTTCTTGCATTTTCTTTGAAGCCCACGTCTCCGCTCCATACATCATTGCCGGTCTCACCACCGTCTTGTACACTCGCAATCCAAAATTTGTATCCAGGTCTTGTTGAAGTTTTAAATAATTTAACATACGAGTGAACCAATTACACGCTTATCTTGTTTTATATTTACTTGAGTTCACTTAATACTAGGTCAGGCTATTCCAAGCAAGCCTGGATACATATTTTGGATTGCGAGTGTACATCTTACCTTTCGCTCTTACGTTTATTCTTTTGTCACACAACACACCCGACATCTTTTTCCAATTTTTCCATCCCGCCTGTACTCTCAGTATCACTATGTGTAATTTCCGAATCCAGCTCTCCGTTTTCCGCCACTGTCGATCCAAGATATTCAAAATTTTCCACTCTCTTTAAATTATTTCCTTGCATGGTAACAATCCCCGCACTTTCATCCATAAAACTAAGGTACTCCGTTTTCGCCCTACTGATCGTTAACCCTCTATCTTCTAAAACTCTCCTCCAGTACACAACTTTTTATTCTACCTCTTCTCTAGTGGTGCAGCAAAGAACTATATCATCTGCAAACATCATGCACCTTCCATCGTAGTAAATATCTTGGTAATAAAGAACAACACGTGTATGATTTTGCAGCACCTCTTAATAATAATTGAATGGGTTGAGTTGACGTAAGGTGTTGTATGATTATATTTTGATATGATACTGATTTATTTGCACGATGGAAGGAATGTGTCGGTGGTTATTTGATTATGGCTGTACGTATATACAATAATAAAAATAATATATATATCATTATGATGGAACTCACCTGTCAGATCTTGTAGTAAAGGTCTTGAAATTTTTCTGTAGGGAGAGAAATTGTTGTTGTTATTTTTTATTATTTTTTTAGAGAGAGAAAGTGCATGTTGTCGTCATTACTACATACGAATTAAGAGTAGTGTTAATTGATGTGTGAGTGAGTGTGTGTGTGTGTGTGTGTGTGTTGGTGTGTGTGTGGGGTGGGGAGGGAGGGGGGGAGTGTGTGTGTAATTTTGTTTGTAGGGAAAGAAAGTGTTGTAGTTATTTATGAATGATTCTGTTCACCTTGAGTATCAAACACGTATACAGGCAGCTATATTTTGTTTAATTTTAAGGGGAATTTCTTTTGTTGGTGAATTGGAAGGTCTGTGGCCGAGTGGTTAGTGTTCTGTATAGGTCGGGAGATCTTTTCCTCTCAGGTAAGGGCCTGAAAATATTCACTCTACGATTTGAGTTTCAGGCACGAACTATAAGGCCACCGAATGTCGTAAAACACCCTCACTGGTACCATAACAGCTGCAGTATTTGGGAATTTCCCTTACTTCCCTCCCTCTGTGGCTGGGTACCAGTTCGGAAGTCGTGACGTGTGTGTGTGTGTGTGTGTGTAGCAGTTGACCTGGGCCACGGTAACGGACTTGATGAAGCCTATGTCCTCCTATGAGGGCGTCTGTTTTCAGGCATATATAGGTAGGAGGAATCATTAGCCTTCCAATTTACCAACAAAAAAATCATTTAAAGGCATATAACACTTTTGGTAGACTGGAGTGCCTTGATTCCTCCAAAATATGCCACGAAACAGGACCAGATTAACAAAAATAATTGTGACCCGTTGCCTGGAATACACGAGAGGAATATCATATGCAGCAGCGGCTCCAGATTTACTAACACACTGCACCTCCCCTACATTAAGGGACCCTGTGATGTAGTCAGAAAATAGGAGATAGAGGAGTCCTTCAAATATTGCGACGAAACACCACCTATAGGGAAGGAGCTTGTTTCGTGGTTTGGTCAGGAGGAATCAGAAGCCACCAGTTTTATAATTATACGATCACAGGGTCCTTATTATAATGTCCTAATGATGCCCAAGCTATAGTTACAAAGTGTCTTCCTCGATGTTATTTAAGTATCAGTAATATATTGAATTTGAGTGACCATAGTAAGTGTGTATGACCTCATAATGGTCATATTACATACATATAGCCTTCATCTTGAGAATTAAGTGTTACATGCATCGGGCCGTCAAACCATCTGTGTTGTCAGTCAGATGGTTTTTGTTTGATGTAAAGGTTTGTTGTACAGTTGTGTAATGCCGGGGTTCTCGATTATTACCTCATCTGTGGTACGTTCCATAATCAAAATGAGTAATATATAAGGCCTAGAAAAAAGAAATTAAATATGATGCTTGGGTTTGTAATGATAAAACTAACCATGCATATATATATATATATATATATATATATATATATATATATATATAGGGTGTATCGCGACGTATATCATTAACTTACACCAGAGATTTAAAATATAATTTTGAGTATATTTTGTTCTATAAAGTATGCTGTGTGTGATATCAGTAAAGTACAATGAATACTGATAAAAACTATTTTAACTTGTGTTGTCAAATGGCAGTGAGCTTCGGAGGGAGTGGAAGCCTAATATTGTTTTCGGACCAAAGAGGTCTTATTTATTTCATCTTAATAAGTTTTATTATGATTGCAATATTTATGTGATGTTCTATAACATACATTGAATCATATTTTCAATGCTGAGGGATAATACCAGTCCCCTATAAATAGTATTCGACGAAATATGATTAATATTTTTTGGAAGTTAGGTAAACTGCAAGCCTCAGCATTTCCCTACATTTCACGGATTTTCTTCTTATACAGGCTTGGTATTATCCCTCTGCATTGAAAATATGATACAATGTACAGCTGGTCACACTCCCGTGAGGCCCACCCAGCGTTGTCAACTTTGGCCGAGATAACCCCGAAACACTAGTTGTGAGCTCTGCTCGCTCGAACCATTCACTGGTGGGAGGGAGAAGTAAGGTGAGAAATTATTCTTGGGGAGGTGAAAAATGAATGGAAGCTTTAATAAAAGTACGAAAATACACCCGCTTATCAATTATTTATATACCGATATTCGTGTCAATTATTAACATCATTAAAGGTAAGATTAACTTTTTCATATTATGGTGTAACACATAAACAACTGAGGTAATATTATTGTATACTTTTTTCGTATAATATTTAATGGTTATTAACAAGCACTAAACGCTGAAAAATACTTACACAATAACTGAATAAGAATCATGAACCAGAATGCTATTTATTAAATGAAGCAAATGTGAATACCTTTATATTACATGTGTCAAGTGTTGATACCACTAACACACACTTCCATTTCCCCCGTATCTACCTAACAGTTTATAATCGTGTCAAATATCAAGGCACTCATTATCCCTCACGTGATAGCAACCTTGTAATATTCTGAATACTTTTAATAATAGCTCGTTGTATTGAATATAGAGAACACGTGCTGTTTGGTAATTTACTATAAATCCCTCAGTATTTCATCTGTTTCTAGGTAGCAAATCTTTTTATTTTGGCAGATAATACATGTGAGCAGAGGCCAGGGAGATTGCGTCTGACACCCACAGGCTTGTCAACTGTATTTTTTTATTTTGCATTAATTAGAGACTGACGTTGACTCTAGTCTCGTTAGCCCAAATTAGTTTTGATACTCGAAGAGGATTATGAGTTGGTTGAAAACCACTAAACTGGTAAGGGTATTGAAGACTGAGTGTGGAAATATTCCCTCTCCAACATGTTGGCAGTCCTGATGACTTGAAGATGTGTAAGGTGGTGCAGTCAGTCAGTTCACAAGGCAAGGTGTATATGGAAATTCACACTAATATCAACATTGTAGCAGAACACAGTAAAGACCAATATCGCATCAAATACAACGGCATGAGTAGTGGTAGAGTGTATATGGAAAGTCACACTAAATGTAAGATTAAGTTTTTAATATTAAGATGTAACACAAAAACAACTGAGGTAACATTATTGTATACTTTTTTCGTATAATATTTAATGGTTATTATCAAGCACTAAACGCTGAAAAAAACTTACACAATAACTGAATAAGAATCAAGAACCAGAATGCTATTTATTAAATGAAGTAAATGTGAATACCTTTATATTACATGTGTCAAGTGTTGATACCACTAACACACACTTCCATTTCCCCCGTATCTACCTAACAGTTTATAATCAAGGCTCTCATTATCCCTCACGTGATATAGCAGCCTTGTAATATTCTGAATACTTTTAATAATAGACTGTTGTATTGAAATATTGGAATTTGACTATGAAACCCTTGTTTTGTCACTGGTCTCTTGGTAGCAAAAATTATTATTTGCTCTGTATCTCTCTTCTCTGTGTGTATCTCTCTTTTCTGTGTGCATGTAATATACTAACTTATATATATATAAGCCAGTATACACACACATAACATAATAATGTTGGTGACAGAGGTTCTATTGGTTTTATCTGTCATGAGTTGCGAGAGAACTATATTCATAATTATTTAAACATTGTAATAGTTCCATCAAGTAATGCACGGGATGCACAGTTGAGGTTTTATTGAATATGTTAATAAAGAAGCTGGCAACTATTTTCAACATTTCTTAAAATTAAACTTTATTGAAGGCGTGTTAAGGTCTGAAATCCTGTGTTTCCCATCATACAACACCTTTCCAATACTCACACCGTTGTATTTGATGCCATATTGGTCTTTACTGTCTTCTGCTACAAGGTTGATATTAGTGTGAATTTCCATAATACACTCTACCACTACTCATACCGTTGTATTTGATGCCGTATTAGTCTTTACTGTGTTCTGCTACAATGTTGATATTAGTGTGAATTTCCATATACACCTTGCCTTGTGAACTGACTGACTGCACCACCTTACACATCTTCAAGTCATCAGGACTGCCAACATGTTGGAGAGGGAATATTTCCACACTCAGTCTTCAATACCCTTACCAGTTTAGTGGTTTTCAACCAACTCATAATCCTCTTCGAGTATCAAAACTAATTTGGGCTAACGAGACTAGAGTCAACGTCAGTCTCTAATTAATGCAAAATAAAAAAATACAGTTGACAAGCCTGTGGGTGCCAGACGCAATCTCCCTGGCCTCTGCTCACATGTATTATCTGCCAAAATAAAAAGATTTGCTACCTAGAAACAGATGAAATACTGAGGGATTTATAGTAAATTACCAAACAGCACGTGTTCTCTATATTCAATACAACGAGCTATTATTAAAAGTATTCAGAATATTACAAGGTTGCTATCACGTGAGGGATAATGAGTGCCTTGATATTTGACACGATTATAAACTGTTAGGTAGATACGGGGGAAATGGAAGTGTGTGTTAGTGGTATCAACACTTGACACATGTAATATAAAGGTATTCACATTTGCTTCATTTAATAAATAGCATTCTGGTTCATGATTCTTATTCAGTTATTGTGTAAGTATTTTTCAGCGTTTAGTGCTTGTTAATAACCATTAAATATTATACGAAAAAAGTATACAATAATGTTACCTCAGTTGTTTTTGTGTTACATCTTAATATTAAAAACTTTCGGGGTTATCTCGGCCAACGTTGACAACGCTGGGTGGGCCTCACGGGAGTGTGACCAGCTGTACGTTATAGAACATCACATAAATATTGCAATAATGATAAAACTTATTAAGATGAAATAAATAAGACCTCTTTGGTCCGAAAACGATATTAGGCTTCCACTCCCTCCGAAGCTCACCGCCATATGACAACACAAGTTAAAATATAGTTTTTATCAGTATTCATTGTACTTTACTGACATCACACACAGCATACTTTATCGAACAAAATATACTCAAATTATATTTTATATCTGGTGTAATTTAATTATATACGTCGCGATACACCCTGTATAGGACATGCTTTATAATAGTACACTCACAATCCAAAATTTGTATCCAGGTCTTGTTGAAGTTTCGAATCATTTGACATAGTAGTGAACCAATTACAACGTTTATCCTGTTTCATATTTGCTTGAGCTCGCTTAAAACTCGATAAGGCTATTCGAAGCATGCCTGGATACATATTTTGGATTGCGAGTATACAGTAGGCTACGTCTCAATGTCTTTCCCAATCTATTTTACTTGTTAAATGAAGATAACAAGAACTCGTAAGCCTCTCCTTCTGTGTGTGTATCTTTCTTTTTTCTGTGTACGTGTGTGTGTGTCTGTCTATTTCTATTTCAGGGACCCTGTGATGTAGTAAGAAAAGTGGAGGTAAACGAGTCTTTCAAATATTGCCACGAAACACCTGAACCTATATGGAAGGAGTGTGTTTCATGACATAGTCAGGAGGAATCAGCAGAAGTCTCCAATTCTCATACACGATCACAGGGTCCTTACTTAAGTGGTAAGGGCGGTGCTGATGGAGGCTATATATACAGTTCGTATTAAGGGGGACGTTTTGTGTTGCATGGTAATTCTGGACCGACTGAATCCTCCAAACTATTCCAAGCAACAGAAAGAACATAATTATTTTTGCTCTTCTGGTCCTGCTGTTTCCTAGCATACTTTGGAGGAATTAAGGCACTCCAATGTACCAAAAAGGAATTACCACCTTAATGGTTCCCGGGCCTCATCAGTGTTTGGAGTTCTTTAATACCCTCGATCATTAATATAAAGTTTACCTTAATTGGAAGTAGGATGCCAAGTGTATGGAGGCTGTACAGAATGCGATGATACCAAGTGTCACCATCTGCTTCTTGGTCATGTTCCTCAGCATGTTGCGTGTGTATCTTTAATTAATTGGTAAAAGATAATGACAGTGTTGATTCAGACATTTCTATCTACTATGGGAATATAATAAGGAACTCGTATCCACATTTCTGTCTACTGGGAACTTAATAAGGAACTCGTATACACATTTCGTTTGCTAGTATCAAGTCGTTATGCAATCAAAATATGAAAGGCAATACCCGACCACTCTCTGAAACTGTAGTTGCCTCCATTCGTGTGTTTGGCGAAATGTTGCAGCACTGGGTTTGTTTACTCGTGGTCAGAGACAGTGAATGGACCTGACTAACCCTCGCTATAGTCTCCATCAAATTGCCTATCTAATAATGCATACTTTTCCCACATAAATACAAATACAACAAATACTAGAAAACATAAAATATAAAACTCAAATTCCGTTGTTTAATGCGAAACAATGGCGTAGCGAGGTGTTGCTTGTGAGAGGAAGGAAGGGAGAGAGTATGGGGAAACGGGGGAATTTTTTTTTTTTTTTTTTTTTATTGCTCCGTAGCGTCAATCAACAGGCAGGCAACAATACATACGGGTAGGCGGGACCCATGAGAATCCAATGACTACAACCGCACACACACACACACACATCACGAAAACATAACAGAATGAAGCACAAGCATACAGACAAATATTTACATCATGACCTACTTAAATCCACCAAAACGAGGGTGGCGCACCAGAAGTTCCTCCAGAACCTGATGGTTCAGCAGGTGTCGACAAACCACATCAAGTGGCAGGCCCCGGGGCAGCAAGTGTCGGACAGTGGGGCAGGCTAGGCAATAGTGCTCTATAGTGTTAGCACGAGGCGCTCGACACAAGCGACACTCAGTGAAGGGAGGCTCACCCTGCATCCCAGCAACCTGCCACGGTGGCCGGTAGCCAAGCCTCAAACGAGCAGAGACTATATTGTGCCTCCGAACCATGAGGCCTCGACGACGGTAGGAATATATGTGACGGCAGACAGACTCGTAATGGGTGATGGAGATGCTGATGGGCCTCTCTGCATCCCTGCGTCGCCGTACAGGGAGGAGAGCGGCGGATCGGACTCTAGAGAGGTAACATGTCAGGGAGAGATGACGTCCAACACCACGAGGAGGCAGATGGCAGGCTTCCTTTGCGAGTCTGTCAACTGTACCATTGTGACGTAAACCTACATGGGATGGCATCCATAAAAATTTGACAGTCAAGTTACGATGACGCAATAAGGACAAAAACGATAAAATCTGCTGAACAACAGTAGAGTGTGTGGGCTGAACACTAGAGAGGGAATGAAGGGCAGGTTTGGAGTCACAAAAAATGGCAGCATTCACTCCACGTTGACAAACAAGACTAACAGCATCCAGAATGGCATACAGTTCACACAATGTTGAGCTAGAATGGTTACAGAGACGACGGCCAACCCAGCCCCCTGGAGGTGACTCCATGTCAGGTGAGAAAATGGCACAACCTGCTGCACCATCCACTTGCAATGAGCCATCAGTGTAGAGGCAGTATGGATCTGTGATGGAGGACGTCACTGTTTCTATGTGTTCCAAAGCCAACTGCCGCTGTAGAGAAGGCAGCTCCGACTTGGAAGTTGGTGTGAAGCTCACATCAGGTGTTGGTAGCATCCACGGAGGGGGCCCTGTGGGACGTCTGCAACCATTATATCTATATTAAGACTACGGAGGATAGAGGAAACAGACCTTATAAGAGTACGTCCAGCAGGCAGTATGGGAGGGACAGGGGAGTTTGGTCTAAGAGAAGTCCTGACTAACTGAGAGTAATGGGGTGAAAGATGTGGGAAATGGAGGCACTTGACAGTGAAGCAAGTAACATTACAATAAATTCTCTCGACTAATGGTGAAAGACGCAACTCACGCTGCATGTTCACTATCCTGGTTGACATTGGACAGCCGAGAATTATTCTCATTGCTCTATTCTGAAATTTTTCTAAAGTTTCAAGAGTAGCCCTGGGAAGTTGAATCAGAGCAGGGGGGGGGGGGGGTAATCAACAACTGAACGGATAAAAGCAATATATGGTCCTGGCTACTGGGATGGAGATGCCCGAGGAGTTGTTAGTGAGCCATTGAAGTGGCGTAAGTCGGCGCTGGAGACGACCCAATAAGTCCTGGACAATGGGATGGTCTTGAGGTCCGGCAGGGACAATCAGCCAAATATTGACTGGCGCCCCCAGGTAGCGGTACTGAGAACACATGGGAATGACAGTCCCTCCAATGATGAACACTGGCCGAGCTTGAGGAAAGCGGCAGGTGAATATTCTGCTCTTATCTGGGGAGACAATAATGCCACAGTGAGAGGAGGCCACAGAGAAGGAGTCAAGAAACCGCTGGAAACGGGGGATATGGGGCCGGATGTGAGGGTTGGAGTTAAGCAGATCGAGATTTCTTATTCAGTGAAACAATCTACAAAACTTCATATGTTAGCTAACATTTAATAAAATTATATCGACCTACATTTATAATAATTAAAATGCTTTCCATTTAAAGTTAGAAGGCTCATTGTTCATGTTTAAGTCAGTCATAATGTTAGAATGGTTCGTGAAGACACGATGACTTATAAAGATGTTTCACTGGCATCCATCCAGTGCCTAAAAGAAACCCTGTTCGACAATTATTTGACTTACAGGTCATGTGTTTGAATCCAAATTATCGGTGTTATAGTCTCACTGCTGAAAATCTTTTATAGCGTTGTAATATTATAACAATAAATCATCATCTTGATCATAGACATTTGGTGAACGACGTGGCCAGTTATTACACGTATGGGGTGTTGGCTCTTATTAATTGTCTGCAGTGGTTGTTAAAAATGTTTCCAGAAATGCAGTTGCTATAACAGATATTTATATGTAATTATGGTTGTGTAAAACATATTTATACAACATGGGATTCTGTGAACTATGCATCCCGTTTGTTCATTCATATGGGTTAGGATTAATTACCGTGTATTGCCAAAGTTCAATTCCAAACCTCCACCACCACTACTACTGAACCTGACACACACACACACACACACACAGAGAAAGGGGGGTTACTAGTTACACTGACACTTAAATTACTAAGTCAATATGTTGTCTATTGACACATAGAACAAGGATTACTTATGTGGTCAAGGCTATAGAGTATATATTGGTGACACAGTGCTGGTGGGATAGTGTTAGTGTTATCTGTTTATTGCACCGAGTCCAGTAATCAACCTACATCTGTCTGGGCCAGAATTATTCACATTCATTGCAAGACAGAATCCGACAAACACTGACTTGACTTTGACCACAATCAGTTCACATCAGTATGAAGGAGATCCAGGTTGAGCTACTACTGCTGGCAACATTCAGTAATAGAGTGAACAATACAATTTTCCTATCTTTACTGAGGAGTGTTTTATGTAGTTTGTGATTACACAGCCTGATACAAAATAAAAGCAAAGTAAAATCTGGACCAACAGGAGAACAAATGTAGAGTGCTACTGGAGCAAGCCAGTAAACATCAGCAGCAATGATGATACCGGAGCAAGCCAGTAAACATCAGCAGCAATGATGCACAAGCACCTGGATGGTAGTAAGTCCAAACCATCTTGTTTTATGCAAAATATCTTCAGGGTTTCAAATAAATCCACGTCATCCGGTCGTTTTATATAGACAAGGTCATCGATAAAGTTGGAATCTCGTTATAATGATGTATATATGATAAAGAAACCGCCATCAGCTTTCCTTACCTTTATAAAAATTAAAGTCTAATCTAATCTTTCCTTACCTATAACGAGGAATGGCTAGAATATAACATGGCCCAGTCAACACTTCTACCAACCGACACCACTTCCCCTACTGACCGTCTTGTTGGCAGGGTGAAGTGGTTGAACCATTTGAAGGGCTATGGCTTTGTTACCTGCGACGAGTGAGATTACTTCGTCCACAGGAAGGGCATCCTTCTCTCTGCTGCCACCACCTCACCACCATCACTGGGGGACGGAGAGGAGGTGTCCTTCACTGTGGAGGAAGGGCGTGGAGGCTACCAACGTAGCCGGACCTGATGGTGGACAGGTCCTCGGCTCACTCCATGCCCGTGGGAGGAAGACAGCTGACACCCAACCACCGCAGCGACGGCAGCAGCAGGCAGACATCGTTACCGTCTGCACCAAGACTGCTGTTGCCTTAGCTGCAGAAGGGCTAGGTCGTCTCTCTGACCTCCTCCTGGACATCTTCAGGAGAAATGGCTTACCACCAATAGCCATTTCTCCTGATCGACAACCACCCACCACCAGTCATCACAACAACAGCTGTCTGACACCACCAAATTTTGGATGACCGCTTCTCCTCGCCTCGACCTTTTTCAACAACACATCTCCCGGCGATGTGACCCCAACATCTTCCAGGTCAGAGAAGAGTGGACCACCCCCATAAGATGTCCCGTGCATAAATCAATAGAAATAAACAAATGGCTGCCTTAAAGCCAAAAAAAGGGTGATAGGCATTAAGAAAAAAACAAAAACAAAAAAACTCAAAGGGTCACTCACCGGCAGCAGCTCCTCTGGACAACAACACCTCCTGTCCACTCCAGCCCACTATGTTCCAGTTCCAGCCAGTGCCTGTAGCCCTCAACAGCCTACTACCAGTCCACCGCTCACCTGTCTGCTACTGCTGCTCACCTGTCTGCTACTGCTGCTTACCTGTCTGCTACTGCTGCTTACCTGTCTGCTACTGCTGCTCACCTGTCTGCTACTGCTGCTTACCTGTCTGCTACTGCTGCTTACCTGTCTGCTACTGCTGCTCACCTGTCTGCTACTGCTGCTCACCTGTCTGCTACTGCTGCTTACTTGTCTGCTACTGCTGCTTACCTGTCTGCTACTGCTGCTTACCTGTCTGCTACTGCTGCTCACCTGTCTGCTACTGCTGCTTACCTGTCTGCTACTGCTGCTTACCTGTCTGCTACTGCTGCTCACCTGTCTGCTACTGCTGCTCACCTGTCTGCTACTGCTGCTTACCTGTCTGCTACTGCTGCTTACCTGTCTGCTACTGCTGCTTACCTGTCTGCTACTGCTGCTTACCTGTCTGCTACTGCTGCTCACCTGTCTGCTACTGCTGCTTACCTGTCTGCTACTGTTGCTTACCTGTCTGCTACTGCTGCTCATCTGTCTGCTACTGCTGCTTACCTGTCTGCTACTGCTGCTTACCTGTCTGCTGCTCATCTGGCCACCGCTACCGACGCCACTGCCTGCCCGTCACTACTACCTGCATCAGTCTCGGACGTATAGGTACTCAATTACTGTTGATCGCTTTTGCATATATTTTTACACAAAATTTATTATTTCTTGTTGCACATTTCCGTGAATTCAGAAATTGAGCACATCCACAACAACACAAAACACAGAGAATGGAGATATTTAACTTTTGGACCCAAATTCAGTGAATGGAGCTAATAAAACGTTTCGACCCAACTGAATTGTGTCAGTCATCAGTATTCACACCTTCATACAGCATTTATTTATCTTTTGTGTTATGTAGACGGACAATAGGTAGACACTGATTAAGGATTTTCTACTTGCTTCTTTCCAGACACGTTTCTAAGGTGCATCTATAGACTATAGCCTTTGATATCATCTTATTCACTTATTAATCACCTGGGAAGTATGGGGATATACATATCGTGCATTACACGTAGACACTAGAGGCTGTCGCGATGTGGTGTGGAACAGTGGGAGAGAGGTAATACATACGAACAAGTGTGCAGTGTGTGACGTGTGTTGGAGTGTGTGTGTGTGTGTGTAAAGCATGGAGGTATAATATAAAGGAGGCGGCATGACGTCACAAAGGTGAAGCCAACTTGCTATTGGTCGGCTGTCCTCCCTACCCCCCATTGACTCAAAACAAACCTCAGCTGATCACGTCGGACCATCAACTTCACCAACATTCTTTGCCATTTTTTGTAATAATGTCGGCGTGTTCAGCATATGGGTGTACCCAGAGAGACAGGAGTCTTTCTTCTACATTTCATAGGTATGTTAAGAAAGTCATACAGAAAAATATACGACAGAAATGGACAAATCAACGAAGTGAAATTCATCACCTGCCTCACACACCGTGACACGTACCCATGTCCTGTAGAATATTGATACTGTACACACAAAAACTGCAAAGCCAAGTCTATTATAGTGTTGTGATATTAACTGTTAATGTATAACCTCACGTATATATGGCATTGACTGGGTTATAAAAGATAAACTGGCTCCATGGGGTGACCTACTTGTGCCCAGGTTAGGGTTGGTCTGTAGGATAACTCGAGTGTTGAGAGATTGTATTATGAATGTTTTAGCATATTTCATAATGTTTTAAAGATATCAAATTTATAATTGTGTTTACTACGTAGACTATTTGGTTGTTGAGAATTTAGGTCTAAGTTATAGTGCCGTAGTCTAAGTTAAGCCAATGTGCCAAAAGAGTTTTTATAATAGTAAAATTACGGCCTGGGACTGATGATTAAAATAATGTTTTTGTGTGAATCAGAGTGAACTGGAACTGAGTAATTGATGACACACATTATGCAGTAACATCCAGCAATCATGGTAAGATTTCATGTGGCTTATAAGTGGTAAAATGTGTTTGATACAAGACACTACACCTGAGTGTGAACTCTATTACATGACAGTTCTGGGTGTTACACTACACATCTCTTCACCATAATATACAAATCTTCACTACACATCACATATCTGCAGTACCATATACACATCTTCACTACCCTATACACATCTTCAGTACACTATACACATCTTCCCTACTCACCACACCTACACTACACATCACACATCTTCACTACACTATACACATCACAACACACCACATCTTCACTTCACTATGTAAATCTTCCGTACCCTATACATATCTTCACTACATTATACACATCTTCACTACACTATGTAGGCTACATTTTCACTGCACATCACACATTTCACAGCACACCACACATCTTCACTACACTATACACATCTTCACTTCACTATACACATCTTACTATATATCATCATATTTATATACTGTACTTAAAGAGTGACATAAGGCCTTCCAGAGTCTCATACTAGAACTCTTTATATAATTAATTTTATTTGCATTTGTACAGTTGCCCACACATGAAACTGGTATGGCTCGTTACTTGTGAGGTGGCTACAACGAAAGGAAATTTAAGTGAAAAAAAATGTAGTTTGTTGACAGGCAGATAGTAAAATATTATTACTATCTGCTGATCAACAAACTATAACTTTTGCTCACTTTCCTTCCTGTTGTAGGTATCTCGTAAGTAGCGAGGCATACCAGATTCATGTGTGGGCAACTGTACTTGTTCTTGTTTCTAAGTAACCTTATAATACTGTCTGTGGGTTGGTGTGTACGCTATGACCTTCTCTTTTACTATACTTTTTGCATAAAATAAACTATTCATTCATTAATTCATTCATTCATATTCCTCCTAGGAAAAGTTTGCGAGAAGAGGTAATAATGCTCTAGGAAACAGCGGTATTTAATGGGTTTAAGTACTTTTGATAATATTCAGAATTGGATAATTTTATGCAGTTATCATATATGGAACAAATTCAAGTCTTTTTCTAGCTCTAATTATAGTTAATATGAGAAAATAAGAGCATAATTATAGTGGGTTTATAGCGGCCGGGGCAATGTTTTGAGTCAATGGGGGGTAGGGTAATAGGCTCCGCCCCTGGCTTCACTTTGGGTGTACAGGACGAGCTGCTCATGCCGCCGCCTCTATATTATACCTCCATGGTGTAAAGCACTATTATGGAAAGTACGGGCGACTCAAACCTTCAAGGTTTGTTATTGTTACATCCTGTTCTTGGGAGTGTGCAACAGTGGACATTTTTGTACTGGCAGGAATCAAGAGGTTTTCAGTAATAAATAGGCTACACTTAATGGATGGCAGGGATATAGAAACTCGGAGGAAATCTTTCTACAGCAGCACAGCCAACTTGTTGCTCACCAGAATTTAGCTAGTAGCCTATCGAAGCAATACGTGTCATTCGTTCGTCAGGTTTGGTCGGTGAACGAATGACACTGCTTCGATTTGCTAGGAAGGAGGGGCCGAGACTTGCACCTTCCACATTGGTATGAACTTCTGAATGGAGCTGTACACGTTTATTTTAGAGGTGGCTAGGTAAGAATATATATATATAACTTGCATCCACAATGAACCTCCCATAATTCAGCCTTAATTGGCGAAAAGAACCATTCCATGAACTGTTAAGTTTAAACCAAGTTGCCAGCCCTAACATACTGTACGTACAGTACATTCCCCTTATTATAATTTCTTCCACTCCTGCCTATTTCTTGTGCTTCACCTATATTCCTCTTTCATGTTTTCTTCCACAATCACTCAACAAATCGCATCATCTTGTAGGTTTCCCCTGGTTATTTTGTCCCCCATACTTCTTACAACTCTAGCTTCATCCATTCTTTCCACATGTTCATTCCATATCAGAACACTTTCTCTACTATTTCATCAAATTATTGCTTCACACCACACCTCTAAAGGATCTCAGGTTTTCATGACCCACAAACTGCCGTCACATCTATAGCCATGCTCAGGTGTATGGCATGTTGGTTAGTTGTAATCTCTCAAGTATATCACTAAAACATATTTCATCCTCTTAGGGATAAAATAAGGTAAATATTGAAAGCATTACCGTTATTGCGTACAGTTTTTCTACCTTCATTACACACTTATTTAGACCATTCTAAGACTATTTTCTTCGCAAATGCCCACCGGGGCCTAATCTGGGCAAACTACCGGGAAATAACCGTGGTAAAGTATAGGAAATTACTGGGACCTAGCCGGATCTGGCATCACTGCTACAAAACGGTAATTCTTTCAATAAATACCTAAAAGAATGCACCTCTTCCTGAAATATTTCTGTTCTACTCCTTTGCCTTCCATAAACTGCCCTGTACTGGCCCTCCTAAATTAATACCATGGCAAGAATAGCAACTCGACCCTACCGTGGCGAGGGGGAAGAGTGGTTAGATGAAAATGACTTCACAGAAGAGGTAGATAGTGGCTTTGTTGTCTCTTTCATGCACATGAGTGGAATCTCGCACCATGATCTCTTGCCTGGGTTCGAGGCTCTGAGGGGTAGCCTACTCGGATGGTTTTTCCCAAGTAATGCCACCAATGGGACAAGATTGGCCTCCTGTCCCTTATATAACCAGGCCACGGTAGCCTAGCCTCAGGCCCCTATACAACCCTGAGTGGGGTAATTAATTAATAAGGGACATAGATGTTGGATGTATAGTTTCCCCACTACCATAAAGATATTACAATATTCGGACATTACAACAATTTACAAATATATGTACAGGACCAGGCCATATAGGACACTTAATACTCTGACTTACTAGAAAATTAACAAATAAAGGGAGAAAACATAAGAAACTAAACAAGATATCTAATCATGGACACAAGTCAGTTGACTGATTTAATTATGCATGTTTGTTATTGTGTTGCTAACAAGTAGCTTATAGTAATTTTGTGGCCTTAAAGACATGGCATATCATGTTTATCAATTAGTGTATAACAATTTCCAATTGAACTCAAAATGTACATTACATGTAATACAAATTTACAGTGAATCAAGGTGATATCTAGAACTTATAATTCTAAGCTATATAAATTTTACTACTATATTTTCTCACAAAGACTTCTCATTCCATTCCATGATCGCACTCAAGCCTTTTATTCTTTTTTTCACCACAGGGAAAGTACTGAAAAAGAAAACAATTTATTGCTCTGTAATACATTCGCTTGACAGGATAGATACAAGTACAGGTGGATGCAGTCTTAAGCTTGGGAGATATAGTAACCGAGTACAGGGTTCCTCCATCCCTGCCACCATCTCTCCCTCACATACACTTCTGTATTATCACATCTTGACACTTTTGTTTCAATTTTTTTTTTTTGTCATTGCTTTCATCAGTCTTGAATTAAAATGAAGTTTCCTTTTGCTTGGTGCACTCCACCAATGCTATCTAGGAGGTGCATCAGCATTGTTGCTCATCACTCGAATTGTGCATAAAACAATGCATAGCTGCATGCTCTTGACATCTTAGCTAACAAGCCACTCATTGGAGGCAAGGAGGGCTGAAGGGGAGGGTACCATGCGAGATTCAACCCAACAAGCAAAATTTCAGGGTTGTACAGTTGGCTTCAAGAATTCGTACACAGAGCATTGGTTGAAGAGGTTTTTATTCTGCACATACTGTATGCATTGTTCTGCTGACTGATTCAAATATAACACAAATAACATTACTATAGAAAGGTTTGTCGTTAGGAAATTAATGTACTAAGTTATCTAGCCGTTACGAACTCTTGATGTCACAGTGGTGTATACGAATTCCTGAAGCTGACTGTACATCTCTTAAGATTTTTGTGAGTGCAATTTGAATATCATTTGAATATCATGCTGCTAACCATAAGAACCTAATGTTGAGGCCATGCTAAATGTCTGGGGTTTTCAAGATGATTTGATGGTTCTTGCTGTTTTTTCAGGTTATCCTGGCTGCACCGACTCACCAAGAAAATACCCCTAATTTGTCGCCAACTCATAACATACAAGATGTCCGTCCATATTCCGAGATGTTGTGAATGACGGTATAGCTGCTCTCTTCTGACAGTGACATGTATAAAGGTGTTGTCATCTACCGGGGCTGAAAAAATTTAACACCACCCTAAAACTCCACTGTCTTCAACAAGGGTGACACACAGGAAGCTCCCAACACCTTGAAGCTACACTCAGTAATCTAAAAATTACAGGCTACCGACAGCCCATAGTCCTGAGGTTGAGGTATAAATAAATAGGGGATAGGGCATACAGCAGTCTCTCACACAGTTGCCCAATAGGCATAACAAATAAGAAAAATTTATATAAATCATGTACAGGTAGTCACATTTTGCCTATGATGAATAGGATACTTTGGTAGCTACAAATCAGTATACAGTATTGTACTCTACTATAATACAGTATAATTTTCAAAATAGATATGAGGGTGGAGAATAAAACACCTTAAACTGAGAGTGGATATAACTGTAAATTACTGACAAGTGAATAGAGTAAGAATATACAACAAAACAGAAAGATAATAAGAAATAAGCACCTCTAGAAGAGCGTCCATTAAAGATGCCTTGATACTTCTAGTTAAAAGAAATGTTGTGCACACAAATCCTGTCACTTCTCTTGCTTCCATCTTGATGAATGGGACTTGGAAAATAATCCATTTTGTGAATATGAAGCAGCAAACATAAATTATTTAATGACTTAACTATATCACCGGATATAGAAACACAAAATAGAATCCATGAACTGGGAAAGAAGCACGAGAGGCAGTAAAGATTTTGTACAAGTAATAAAGTTGCAAGTAATAATTCAACTCATGGCTATGCAAGTAAATGGAGCCAAGTGATGTTTGAATATAGTTAGAAGACTTTGACAGGCCTATGTGATAATCATATAACCAAATTAATTATGATACTGTACTGTACATGGAGAAATATATGCAGATCACTTGGTTCATATCAAGCATACAGAACAGAAGTGAACTTATTCTGGCAACTGTATATATGACAGTCAAAAGGTATCAATGTATAATCAGCAAAGTTTCTTTTTAAATGGTGTGAATGAGTTCTGTACACTGGGTATGTATAAAGAATGATTAACATGCATACATAAGAAATTGACAAAGTGTAACTAATTATTTGCCTTTCTACATTCTGAATACAGTGTTATTTATATTCAGAATATTCATGTACCAGTATCACTTCAAAATATGGACACTCATGGAGAGGACAATGGTGGGTGAGGGTAGCATCCAGTCATGTAAAATTACTGAGAAATATCCTGTAGAATGGGGGTTCTATGATTGTGGTATTGAACAAAACAATTCCAATTTTCTTGGAAAAATTTCAAGATATTTCAAGCAAAATGTCCACAGACATTTTTTTGGAGTTATACACCATAACTGGCCGCAAGATTATCTTCACACACCATCAGGTTAGATGGTATCTAACATGTAGCTAGAAACACTGCAGTGAACATTATCCCTCTTCAGATATTGGTATCACTTCTACACCCAGGTTCCTTAGGAGTGGAGGTGAATGAATAACCAATATCCAAACAATACTGCAAGGGATGGGAAACAGACCAAATGCAAGACTTTATCCAAAGTTCCAGGAAGTACTGCACTGCATTCCAAAGGACTTGAGTTTTATAATTATAGAGAAGGGAAGGGGACTGCTTTGAACTGACAGGAGTACTAGTGCAACTTTACAAAGATCAGAGTTGATATATTTTCCAGAATACAGTATTTTAACCAAGTTTACTAACTTATTATGGTTTTTTAAATATATTTCAACACATCTACTAATCTACTGTACAAAATATATGGTCACTAATTTCTCTAGACCATGTGGACCCTCCTAATAAATCATGTACACAAATTATGGTGGCCAACTATATACTGTAAGTACTCCCCTGGTTGAAATGATCACTTGTTTTCTATCTGTTGTTTACATGCTGCCTTCTTTCATTACCTGGAAGGAAGGACTTGTATTAATGATTAACATATATTATGAGGTGCTATCACTGACAGCAATTATCATCATTAACACACAATTTCCCCTTTTTCAAGGGGTTGAAGGCTCCAAGCCCAGGGAAGGAAAAAGAAATAAGAAAAGACAGAGAGAGAGGGCAGACTATGAGACTACCCGGTGATCTGAAAACATTATGCGATAATAAAGACCACCTTGATAATGTTCCTATTCATACCATTAGGAATTTCACCATGATGTAAAGTTCATGGACCTGGAGAGACTAATGTCATTAATGTTATTTAACTCACCAGGTGAAGACTGATGATGATGATGATGTAACCATTCACACCACAAACAACAAGTAGTCCTTGAGCTTGCGTGGCAGAGGGAGTGCATTTACACCATGCTGAACAATGTGGGTCAGAATGGTATCACGGCAAGTACTCTTCAGAGAGTGCACTGGAAAAAAAACAGTGAGAGAATTGGATCAATCATGGGTACTACAGTACATACTGTAATACACCAATCCCCACATAATGTTAAGTAGATCTCAGGTAAAGAAATCCATGCTCACCTTGGGTACTCACACTGACTATCACTTTGAAATTTTCTTAATGTTTCTGGAAGTGAACATTAAGTCACATGGACAGCAGTATCATTTGGGTTGGTAATCGTGTCTGTGAGTTGCCACCATTCGCTCATCATCACATACTAAATACTGTTACTGCTGCAGTGTCATGTGTTACATAAAGAAGTAAAAATGGACAGAATGTGTTCTTATCAACATAACCATTATGTCATATGTATTCACGCAAAGTAATGCATCTTAGATAACATGACTGGCCACAGGAATGGCTTGATAAATAGGGATTAAATGGTGCTCAAATTCGATAAACAGGTCTCAGTGATTCACTTATGAGATAATCTGATGAGTCATATAGTGACTTGTAACGAAAACAAATAATTAGTAGAATCACAATAAAAGTCTTTGTGGTGATGGCATCTGAACTACAGACGTACTGTTACAACCCCAGTTTTGGCTCGTTTATGTCTAGGGGAAGATTAGGAGTTGTGAACAGCTTGAGTTATAACTCTAGTAAATATGTTACTGTAGTCAGTGGAGTTACAACTAATGAAATTAAACGAGAACTTCACTCCACTCCCTCAATGGACGTTTGCTCAGAAAGAATAATGTAAACGAATGACTAATGAATTTAACATGTATATTATTACCATCACCAAATAATTACAATATTTACAATAAGACAAAAACAATAATAGTAATGACGTTAACGTTAACAGACACCAAATGACACCAATTTGTACACCAAATAATAGAACACAACTTGATTAAAGTTAAACAAAATATAGTACAATAGTAAACAGCTCCAAGAGCAGAACAGAGATGGTATGCAATGGAGTGAGAGTCTATGTCTTCACTAGATACAAGATATAACAAAGAGTTGAGCAAAGAATATGTAAGTGATGGAGTGAGAGACTATGTCCTCACCACACAAGATATGACAAGAGTTGAACAGAGATATGCAATGACGGAGTGAGAGACTATCTCGTCACTAGATATAATAATATAGCAAGAATTGAACTGAGATGGTATTTAACAGTGACGGAGTGAAGCCTGAGCATTCACTGACTTCGAGAGTCCAAGGTAGGGGTTATATACACTCCTATCGACAATATGATTGGTCGAGACTGACGAACACAAGTCTCTGATAGGTTGAGAGAATGTAACCATGTCTCCGATTGGTCGAGAGGATGCAAGAGAGTCTGTCATTGGTTGGTACATCCCTCACATCTGCGCAACTTGGTAGGTTTAGGGCAAGAAGGGCGTACAGCTTGGCAGGTTGGTTTGGGTCAGTTTGAACCAGTTTGCAGGAAACGTCCAACGGTGGTGCAAACTAGGTAGTTTACGGGTAACAGCTGACGCCTGGCTGTCGAGTTGCTTGCAGGTTCATCACAGTACCAACAAAATGCAGGCATCACAGTAAAGTAGCACAATGCTTTGCCCATACTACCATATTGTTTCTCCATGAAGATGGGTCGATACCACAGAGCTATACACATAGAGCTCACAACCCCCCCCCCTGGCGTGTCACCACCGGAAGTGGGTTGGCGGCCATGATGCCTGCCCTTCCCCTCAACCCGCCAGCCTGTTAGCTTATGCCAGGGTAAGATATTATTTCATTTATTCGGTCTTTTATTGATGATATGGTATATTAACTACATTATAGTGACTCACAATATATGAATAAGTATTTCTTTAACCGATATATCAGTGAATGGCTGATTAAATATAAATACATTTCGGTTAAAAGGTGAAATGAGTTAGATAAACAAAACTATCGTTGGCACTCATCCACAGTCACCTTCTTATAATATATAATTATATACAACGTATAGCTCTGTTAATTGATTTAACAAAACCTGCATAATTAAATAACAAGATATTAACATTTCCCTGATTTGTAAAATCAGGGAAATGTCAATAACTGTGAATAGAAACATACTATACAAGTACGTACGGGAGTTCAAAGCGCAGCTATCTATACAATAGAGCGCTCGCCTGTGGTGACACTCCTCCCCTATCTAATAACACAGGGTCGATCGCTCTATGTGTATAGCTCTGTGGTCGATACTTTTTGGTGAGAGTGTAGAAGTGTTTTGGATCAAGCCATGGCTTTCAGCAGCATCAGCAATTGTAACATGCTTGTTTACTGATGATGACTAGGGGACCTAGATCTTAATATGGGCATGAGGACTATCTCCAGAATTGGTGCTTGTCATGTCATTTTAAGAAGCCAGAATTATCCTCCACACAACAAGTGAAAATGTTATGGAAATTTGAGTACAGTAATTACATTCTAACGAGTGAACAAGGACAGTGAGAATAAACTCTGTAGTGAACATACACCTAACCAGCTCAAGAATGAAATTCAGATTATTAAAGTTGTGAAAACAATGCACTAACTGCAGTCCAGCTAACAAATATATACAGGCTGATGGAAAGAAATGTAATAACACTCACCATCATACAATTGTACGATCCTCACTTGCTTGGTAGTCCCATAAACATCCACCACAGGGTATAAGGAAGCTTCTTTGTATGGCAACTTCTTTGTGAAAGCTCCTTGATCCTCCCCATTAATTATGTAGTGCATTTCTGCTAGATCTCCCTAAAGAAAAATAAAATAAAATCACAAAGTAGTTAATAAAATCTCTTTGGCAATTGTTCCCTGAATTTTGCCATGCATACTGTACTAAATAAGACACTCACATGAGCTCTATGTGCAAAGGAACCTCAATTTTGGTGGATGCATAAATGATATCTAATATGTAAAAGGAGTTGTATAATTACTTGCCCTCCATGAATATCCAAGGGGATTTATACAGAACACTTTAAACAACTTTACTCAGGTATGTACTTTTTATGATGATTCTAATGGTCTATATCAAAGAAACTTAAGGGACCCTCTGATGTAGTCAGTCCTACAAATATGCCACGAAACACCACCTTTAGGGAAGGACCGTGTTTCGTGGCATAGTCAGGAGGAATCAGAAGCCTCCGATTCCCATACATGATCACAGGGTCCTTAAGTGGTGTCCTTGGTGGTCAAAATTGGGAAATAATATTGGAAGCATTTTGCTGTGAATTATTGTACCCTGGAGCCATAAACTAGGGTATACTGTACTTGCCTAGATTTTCCTACATCTTTACTCTCATTAACTAATAATATTATCATGGGTAAAAGCCAGTACACTATTGGGGAAGGCTGTAGCAAGTAAGTTCTAGTAATATTCACAGGGTTCCAGAGGGAGTCCAGATACCAGAGTGAAGGTGGAAAGGAAAAACAGGGGACAGTCATTGGGTCCAAGAGGGAGTGGAGATACCAGGGGCACCCAGACAATGTCAGGTACAGTACTGTATTGCTGCTATTATATTATATTCTGTGTTTAGTCACATAACTGTTTGATGCCTAAAACTTCAGAGTTACACTGTACTGTAACAGTTATACATCTACCACTACAGACCCCCTGGGGTAGGGGACTATGAATACCTCCCCAGTATCCCTGCTTGTATCAATCAATCAATCTACCTCTTCAGTGTTCATGCCACCCACAGTAGTTACACTATTATAGAGAACAGTTTTATTTTGTATGAAGTAAACCTTCAATCAACCCTGTAATTTGCCTCTTTTCAGGTCCAAGAATCCAGCATACAGCTACCTGCTCTTCCCCAGATATTTTTCACCTAATAATCTGATTGCAAAGATCTGGTCTATGCATCCTCGACCCCTTCTGAACCCTCTGCTCCTCACTAACTTTACTTTCAGTTGCTTCAATTATCCCTCACCCCTTGAAAAAAGGGAAATGGGGTATTGATGATGATACAGTACTGTATTGTAATTATGAATGAATGAAAGAACAATTTGGCTCCAGCCTACTGGGTCAGGGCCTTCATCTAGTTGAAGGTAGGATATATACACTACAATGGGAAGAAAGGAGATAGAAAGAAGGGACAGCAAGCACAAAGGAAAAACAAGGGAAGGAGGGACAGCTGAAGAACAAAAAGGATTAGTTTAGGACAAAGGGGTGTTAAAATCCTTTAGGTATTACTCACATCTTTGCAGGCACTTCAATCTACTGATCAGTAAGAAACCTTCAAAATACATTTTCTGTCACACCAAGAAGGCTTATCCTGTAACCCTTATACAATGGAATAATTACTGTATACAGTAAATTTCATCTAGTCTTCTACATAAAGCATGACAAACTCTGATTTTGCAAAACACAGATCAAACAAGTTGTCCCTCGAGATCACCACATGGAGGTGGGGTAAGGCTTACCTACCTATCCTAAGGAGAGGTAAGTTCACAAAGGTTCTTCCAGCTTTTCCCAACAAAATTTAATGGCTAGCTCTGTCATGGTGGCTGCTCCTCAAAAACCTCATTAGTTATGATGGTAATTATAATGAGAACAACAATGGTGATAATCATCTCAATACAGTAATACCGACCACTCACCCGAGGCAGGTAGATGATGCCTATTCTGCTGCCTTCGTCCGTGGGGAGAATATTGTTTCTGTTCACTGTCACGATGGTACCAGTGGTCTTGTCGAAGGTGAAAGATGTCGGCTGAAGTGCCGAGCAAGGCACTAACCCTCTTGAGGTGCGTACATGATTGCCCATCACTAATGATTCCAATCCTCTGGAACCCCCTCCAACCCCACCTAACCCCCGTCCATTGGTTAGAGTCCTCCCTTGACACCTACTACTATCCCTTGGCCGACATGCACCTCCTCCTGCTCCTCCATCTATGGTAGGTGTTGAAGGATGATGTGTTGGTGCTCTTCCATCAGGAATGAGAGGTCTGTCTATATTTAGAGTCTCTTGTTGCCTGTAGTGGTGGTGATTGTTTTCCACTGGTGCTGTCTGCATGACTTCATCTTGTCCCTCTGGCCTGACCTCTCCTCTGTCATGATGGCCTCGAGTTTCATTGTTAATACCATCATCACCAACATCCTCTTCTAACTCTCCTTCTGCATCAGGTTGGACACGGTTGTGACTCTTGGTGATGGCACATATCCAAGAATTACCTGAAATGCAAACTAATTACCTACTACCACAATCAACAAGGACAAAAGATTTTCAAAAGGCATAAATCATGAATTAATTAAGGTACCCAACCTAAAGGTCTAGTAAGAATCAAATCCAATCAGATGACAGGTGACTATATTATTCCTAATTGAGTTTCAGATGCTAATCATAAGACCACCAAAAGTCGTACAACACCTATGCTGCTTCTATAACAGCCTTGCTATTCTGGTCTGATTCTCGCATCCCTCTCTCTGTGGTTGGGTGTCAGTTTAGAGGTGGTGATGGGTGTGTGTAGGCTGCTGGTGATATGGGCCTTGGTAATGGGCTTCATCATGAAATTACAAGAGCTAAAGAATAGTTCAGAATTATTAATCCATACATGGCTTTCCTCAAATGATTTTGTTATATGATTTACATTATTTCATATTAAAGAATGGGGTGGAAGACCAGAATAAAAGATTATCAGAGAAATAGGGATGTAAATATTGATACACAGTGATTTACAGATACACTATTATCTGTGAAGTCCTACAGTCCACACATTTAAGTTGGATTCTCAGTACACTAAATGATTTAAAGTTCATTTATATTTTGTGAGGTACAGAACATATGAACATAGATGCACTGCACAGTACATAATCCCAAGATACACCCTTATGGAATCTAGTTAAATTCCCTATACATGTACTGTACTGTACATCTTACCATGTCCTGCCAGCCTTCAAGATTTCAATAATACCTTTACTGCCAACACCTACCATTGAGTTAAGGGACCCCGTGATGTAGTCAGAAAATTGGAGGTTAGTGAGTCCTTCAAACACTGCCATGAAACACCACCTACATAGAAGGAGCTTGTTTCGTGGCATAGTCAGGAGGAATCAGAAGCCACCAAGTCTCAAAAACGATCACAGGGTCCTTAAACAATTTTGGTCTGAACAGGGTATGCTCAGGTTATCTATCCAAGGAGTAAAACACTTATATATAGTAGGCTTAATATAGATACAGAATCCTACTGTATTTACTTTGATTGTAGGGATACGGTGCCCAAAATATTTGGGTAAGTTTAGCTAATCTTCCATTTAAAATGAAGTTACCTATATTAATAAATTTATTTAAAATTAAACTACCTATATTATTAAATTTATCTAAATTAAATCATACACTCGACTAAATTAAAATATACAGTAAACCCTCTATAAAACTCTTTTGGGGGAATATCCTATATATAGGATAGTTGGCATGTTTCGCCTCCTACATATACAGTATTAGGGATAACATTCGGTCAAGTCCTGGAGTGGCGGCGTCTATGCCGTGGGACCACCCCCCAAGGCTCCCAAGGAAGGAAGCTATGGGGGCCAAACCGTCACAACATCCCCCCGCCCCCCACCAGGGGGCGCGAGTCCCTGGGAACGGCTTCGGTCACCCGGGCAACACACAACTACACATTTTTTCATCACCGAGGAATGATTCTCCGGCTGTCATTTCTCGGCTTCTCCTTCTAGCCGGAGACATTGAAAGCAATCCTGGACCCATAAACAAATACACATGTCTGACATGCTCTAAACCCATCACATCAAGTAGGCAGACAAAGGGTTCAGTTCAATGCAATTCCTGTAAGAACTGGACCCACTTATCATGTACAACATTAGCATCCATGAAACACTACACAAACACATGGACCTGTTCCACATGTCCCTCACCTCTTCCATCACCCACACCTCCACCACCCTCTCCATCACTCCCACCTCCACCATCCTCTCCATCACCCTTACCAACACCCACACCTCCATCACCCTTACCAACATTCCCACCTCCATCACCCTTACTTCCAACACCAACAACATCTCCACCTCCTTCACCCCCACACTCTCCTCTCCCCCGTGCAGCAGCACCTAACACACACCTCACACACAACATTAACATACTTCAACTAAACATAGATGGCATAAACACCAAAAAAACAAGAACTCACACACTTCACCATACAACATAATATACACATTGCCATCTTACAAGAAACAAAACTACGCAACACAAACAAAACACCTACATTCACCAATTTCACCACTATCAGACAGGACCGGGCCAACGGCAATGGCGGTGGACTCATCACCCTAGTCCATAAATCCCTTAATTATATAGTAACCAGTGCGGAACTCAAATCCCTCCTCCCTCACCACGACACCACCACAGAAATTCAAAGCATCAAAGTCCGCACTGGGAAATCATCCAATATTACAATAGTTAATTTATACATCCCCCCTCAAACCAGCCCAACAGTTCCCCAAAACTTCTCCCCCCAGTTCCATCTGATCACCAACCAACCTGACCTCATCCTGGGTGGTGATTTCAACGCCAAGACGTCGGCCTGGTATGTCAACAACCCCGACACAGATAGAGGGCTTGAAATCCTTACACAAACTGACAGCCTCATTTCATTAAACAACCCACATCAACACACTCATATCCCTCACCAAGCCCTCTTCCAACCATCCTCTCCCGACATATCATTTTGCTCTCCCAACCTCGCCCCCAGAACATCATGGAGAGTGGTCAGAACCCTCGGCTCTGACCACCTTCCAATCATAACCACCACTAAAACAAGAATCACCCCAGTTGGCCACAGACACACATACACAAATTACAAAAGTGCCAACTGGGAAGCCTTCACTATGGAAACAGAACAACACTTCGAAACACTGAACAGTACACCCATCACAAACATCAACACAGCTGTTCAAAAATTCAATACAATTATAGAAAACGCAGACAAACAGCACATCCCTAGAGGTAACGGAAGAAAACACAACCCCAACTTTACAACAGAAATTCAAGACTTCATCAAACAATGTGACACACTTAAACACACATCCCCAACTCCCCTTACACAACACACAATAAACCAAATACAAGCACTAAATACACAAATAAACAACAAAATTAAAGAACAAAAAACACTTAACTGGCAAAGTTTTGTCAACACACTCAACCACACAACCAACACCAGCAAACTCTACAAAACACTGAACAGCATCACACTGTCCAACAGCAACACTACACAATCACATGCAGCCATCACAACAACAGACACTATACCCTCTAACAAACAACAAGCAAACACACTCATCCAAAATTTTTCGCACGTCAGCCACCTTCACCCTCATCCTGAAGACAGACCAGTCATTAGACGCAAGAGACGTTTCCCCACTGACCCAGACTATACACCATTCACAAATCATCAGACAAATCACATCATTCACAACATAAAACACTCACCTGCCTGTGGTCCAGACAACATCAGCAACCTTAAACACCTTGGACCACAAGGCATACAAGCACTCACTAACATAGCAAACTACAGCTACTCACACAACACATTACCCAACATCTGGAAATATGGAAACATCATCACCATCCCCAAACCAAACAAAGACCCCACACTACCCTCATCACACCATCCCACCACCCTCCTTTGTACCCCCTCCAAAATCACTGAGCGCCTCATCATTAAATTAATCACACACCACACATCCCCCTTGCATCTTCACAACATGGCTTCAGACCGCTACACTCAACAAACACCCTTCTTACAGACCTCACACAAAGAATTTTTGATAGCATCAACTCAGATAGACCCCCACACAGAACACTCTTAGTTACATTGGACATTAGTGAAGCATTTGATGCCATCCCCCGCCACAACCTCACAAATAAAATATACAACACAAACATGCATAATAACACCAAAAGATGGCTGGCCAGCTTCTTGGGAGGAAGAGTAGCACATGTTACATTTGCTGGTCAGTCATCTAACATTAAAAATTTCACCAATGGTGTCCCCCAAAGATCTGTACTCTCACCCACCCTTTTCAACCTATACATGCACGACATACCAACACCCCAGGCACCACAAATACACATAGCCTCCTACGCAGACGACATAACACTCACATGTACACACAGAAATGCAGACACAGCCACTCTCATCCTCCAACCCTTCCTCAACACACTTAATGCCTGGTTCACCACAAACAGACTTAAAATAGCACCCACCAAGTCAACTGTCACCCTTCTCACCAACTGGAACGCAGAACACCGCTACACACCACACCTCACCATAAACAAAACACCTATACTTCACACACACACACCCAAAATACTTGGCATAACATACAATACATCCATGACATTCAAACAACATATTACGGCCATCAAAAACAAATGCATGCAAAGACTTAAAGCCCTCAGATCACTTGCCAGCACAACATTCGGACACAACAAAGAAACCACAACCACAGTATACAAACAATATATTCGATCAGTGATGGATTATGCAAGCCCTGCCTGGGCTTCAAACCTCACTGAGACTCATCACAACACCCTTCAAACCATACAGAACAGAGCCCTAAAGACAATCACAGGCTGCACAGCTACCACATCCACAGACCACCTACACTATGAAACCAAAGTCCTCAAAATCAAGGATCACCTTGACATGAGAGGCACACAAACACTTGCTGCAGCCTCCACAAACCCACACCATCCACTACACTACATGGCACAACACCCACAACAACAACAACACCCACACATGCCAAGGAACATCAAAACAACATCCAGTACACGATACCATACACAAATACTATCATCTCTTACACCCTGCCCACCCCAAACCAATCTCCAGAAACACATCCATACTCAAATCACTTATCAATCCATCCAAACACTCAAAAACAACACACAGCTGCATGCACGACCTCCTGACATCCACCCATCCGAATCCTCCCTTCCCCGTGAGGACAGAGTCCACCTGGCCAGGCTGCGGTGTGGCCATCACCCGGCCCTTCTGACATATCAGAAGAAGCTGGATGGAGCCATTGCGGATGCCTGTCCGGGATACAACACAGCACCCCATTCTATTAAACACATTATGTAAGACTGCAACGCACACAACCACACTCGCCAACAACACAACATACACTCTCTGAGGGCACTGTGGGAAAGCCCGGTTCAGGCCATGACCTTCCTCAGGAGCTCGGGGCTGCTCGGCCAGACAGCTTGAGGAACTTCAACAACAACAACAACATTCACTCATACGTATTCAAACAAAATTTACTGTCATTGTATAGTACAGTTATATTACTGTACTGTATATTATCATCATTTACATCCTCCCCACCCCAATCCAGTCTCCAGAAACATATCCATAGTCAAATCACTCACTAACTTATTCAAACACTCAAAAACAACACCCAGCTGCATGCACGACCTCCTGACATCCACCCATCTGAATCCTCCCTTCCCAGTGAAGACAGAGTCCACCTGGCCTGGCTGCAGTGTGGCCACCACCCAGCCCTTCTGACATATCAGAAGAAGCTGGATGGAGCCATTGTGGATGCCTGTCTGGAATGCAACACAGCACCCCATTCTATTAAACACATTATGGAAGACTGCAATGTACACAACTACACTCACCAACAACACAACATACACTCTCTGAGTGCACTGTGGGAAAGCCCGGTTCAGTCCTCAGGAGCTCAAGGCTGCTCAGCCAGACAGCTTGAGGAACTTCAACAACAACAACAACAACACTAACTGTACTGTATACCTGTATGTATGTACAACCATGGCTGAAAGTCCATGAGTAAGGGGTGCAGCTATCTTCAGTAATTCTGAGAACAAAAAATGTGCCAAAAAAACATTACTAACAAGTTTTTAAGCTGTGAGCTACCACGGACAGAGGGATGTGAAAACTTAACTTGTTCAAACTCTCTGCCCCGTATTGGCTGTGGCTTTGTACCACCCCCTGCTTATGGACACTCAGCCAAGGCTGTACAATAACTGAACATAATAGAAGAATAAAGTACAAAGTATTTTCACATTACTGAAATATATTTTTTGCTTCCCACACCAAACAGAGCCTCTGATATTCTGAATGGAACAAGGGGTTTGGTTTATTCAAAATTTAGTTAAATGAGGTTTGGTTTGTAGGGGGTTTAATCTATTACTTTATTTTTCTTAATTGTGGGACCAATCATATTTATTGCCAATTTTCAAATCAGCACTTTTTTGGTCATTTATCTATAATAAGTTTCCCATTATAAGTGATTTGGATATAACTCCACAAATATACAAAAATACACAATTTTTATATAAAATCTTTCCATAAAATTACTGAAAGATATACAGTATATATGTATAGCACAAATTTTTGTCAGTATAAAGAGAAGGAGAATTTCATTAAAATGGAAAAATACAGATAGGGCTGGCTGCTGAATGACTCCTTTGTGTTGACAGAGAACCAGGGATGGACTTCACACTATCTGGGTTGTGAAAAGGAGGAAAGGAATAGATCCTTCATAACACACCTTCACCCTCACAGCCTTACCATTTGGTCTGTAGGTGGGAAGTGGAGGGACAGTGAAGGAGGCAGTGACAAACCCATTGATAAGGTTGTATTGACTCTTATAGCATCTGACACACACACACCATGTAGTGTTCATGTCACTATACAGATTGTTATGAAGCACTGACCAGTGTCAGGACATGGAACGTTATTGGCAATTTTCCATATCTGACAATCACCAGGTTTAATATGTTGGGGATTAATTAACTACTTACCCATGTTGATCATGTCTGGGAGTGAATAAGGAGGAAGTTCTCCTAGATCTGGATTAGCTGGGTTGATCTGTGTCAGTCCCAGTCGCATGTGTCCAGTCCAGCCTGGCTCAGTTTTTTCTATCTCCACTAGGAATAATTCTGTTGGCCTTAAAGGCCTTTCACAAATGGTCACCGCATCTGCAAAACTGGCCTTCCTGTAAAGTACAGTGCAATTGTCAACACAAATCTATTTACATCATCTCTCTCTAGCTGACAATACATATTCACAAGTGAAACATAAATTTTTATCCATATTTGCTCCAACGACCTTACTCCTTCACACCACCGGTGGCAACATTCCATTCATGGGTTTGCTCAGCCATATTACAAAAATTATTAAACAAATCCAAAATGTGTAATCTGGGAATACAGGCAGTGGATTAATGCAGACACAAAGGACTTTACCTGAAGGCCACTGTTTTGTCATCGTCGAGCTTAATGTTGGCTCCATGGTTGCTGTGGAAACGAGTCAGCTGAGGGAAGCCGTCAGACATCGTGACGTCACAGTCCCATCTCATGCACTGTTCAAAAGAGCATTGTTTGGTTAAAGCAGCCCTGTTCTAACTTGACCTAAAATTGCAAGAACTAGGAACAAAATCTTTTCGATCCATAAACTACTGTGCTACTGATTGGAAGCAAGCATAAGATGTGGACTGGAATATTTAATGTTTCACTGGATTTTCTCAGAAACCCGAAATTTTAATTACTGTATAGGTCAAATTAAATCCTGTTCTGATGTACCAAAAATGCTTTGCTGCAGGGCTGGTCTCATTAAGTACCAACTCTAAATTTAGTAAGGTGATATATGAATCTCCCATTTTTCTATGTATTACTGCTCTCATTAATATCTTTACTTTTCCATACTGTATTATCTTCAACAATACACATACATCCACTAACTGCACATTTCCTTGTTCTAATATTATCTTAATGGAAATATGCATTTCATTACTACTGTAAAGTACTGGGGTGAGTTCGGACATTTTCTCGAAAACTGCTTTAGTCGAGTATAACTCTTGTAAGAAGTAATCAATCAGAAATTGGTTTATGTGTTTTTTTTTCCTTTTGATTCCCTCTTGCTGCCATAGAGATAACTTGTTGTAGTGTAATGCCTAATTATAATAACAAAATAGTTTTTGCAATTGTATATTTGATAAAATATCTGAATGCTGTCTAACTTCTGGGAAATACAAACCAGAGCATAAATTTCAATAACTGGTGCCATTTCTCTTAATAATGAGTAGAATGAAAATAGAGATGTTGAAACTGGTCTCATCTGTATCTCATTGTGCTTCATTGGGTTTTTAAAGGAATGTTCACTTTTTTTAAGGCAGTGTGGGGTAAGTTTGAACAGGAGTAAAATCCATTAAAATATTGTTATATTGGCCAGAATTGAGACATACTTGAAATGCCATAGAAAAAAAGTGGGTAATTATCTATTCTATTGCCATTTTCTATTATGATGGTTTTACGTTCTTTACCCACTAATTTATACCATTCTAAGACACTTTTCTTCTATGGCATTTTCTTCGGAAATGCCCTATTTCCAAGATATGGGGCATTTTGAAATTAGCCTGACTTTACCTGACCTGACCTAACCTAACCTAGACCACAGCAGACTACCGGGACCTAACCTGGGTAAACTACTGGGACCTAACTTGGGCAAAATACCGGGAACTAACCATGGTAAAGTACCAGAGGATCTGACCGGGGCAAAATACTGGGATCTAGCCCGATTTGGCAACACTGCTACAAAACGGCAATAGTCTAGATAAACACTGAAAAGTGTCTTAGAATGGTATAAATTAGTGGGTAAAGGTAAAAAAAAAGCATCCTAATAGAAAATGGCAATAGAATAGATAATTACCCATAAATACCCAAAAATACTATACATACATGAAACACAACATACATACATACACAAATACCCTGAAACACTATACATACATACATACACAAATACCCTGAAACACAACATACATAAATACCCTGAAACACATACATACATACATACCCTGAAACACAACATACATACATACATACACAAATACCCTGAAACACAACAAACATACATATCCTATGTACACAAATACCCTGAAACACAACACACATACATACATACACAAATACCCTGAAACACAACATACACAAATACACAAATACCCTGAAACATACACAAATACATAAATACTCTGAAACATTACATACACAAATACCCTGAAACACTAACTAACGTACACAAATACCCTGAAACACTAACTAACGTACACAAATACCCTGAAACATACATACATAAATACACAAATACCCTGAAACATACGTACACAAATACCCTGAAACATACATACACAAATACCCTGAAACACAAACTTTACATAAATACCCTGAAACACAAAGTACACAAATACCCTGAAACACAATAAAAAATACCTTGACACACCACCAACACAAACCAATCATTAAAATACCTGCTGCAACACAACTCGTTATGTCCCACTAAACGTGCAACACAGCCCCCTAGTTAGTAAGTAAAGGATTCTACTACTAGTACTGGGATAACAAGGATTATAAGCAACTCAATGTTATTTTGGTGTTGTGACTGTGGCTGGCTGGTTGGGACGGTGGCGCCTCTACCGGCCAGCAGGAATCATCAACACTCCAGCAATTCCCGTATGACTGGTTTCTTTTACCCTGGTGATTCATTTTTAAGGAACCACGTGATGTAGTGTACGTGTGGACTGCCAGCACACGGGGGTGCATTATCCCTTTGCATACAGAAATGTAAACTCCCTCCCCTTTATGGTTCCTTCAGGGCTGGTCTCATGGAAGATGCGGCCCCACTTGTAGCTCTTGTGGTAACGTGAACTTGGGCTCTTGCTCTTGCTCTTGCTGTTACAGGTACCCCGGGTGTTTATTCCAGGGTTGGCCTTTGTATCGGCAGCTCCTGTAAATAGAAGTCGGAAAAAAAAAACAATACCACGCATATCTATTCACTTTCTACATCTTGCATACCACATTTTCTCCAAGAATTCTTTCACAGCACCAATCATTTCATCTGTGGTCTGATCACACAGACCTAACAGTAATATCATCCATTCTCTCCCTGTTAGTTCCATTCCCTCATATTCCATTTCAGTCAGGATGATCTGCATCATCTCTGTTCTGTCTCTCTCATACTTCTCACATCCCAGCATCACATGTTCTACCGTTTCATCCTCTCCTGTGTCACACATCTGGCATACCTTGCTTCGGGATTCAGACCATCTATAACTTCTTGCATTCACCTCCATACATTGTGCTCTGGCTCGAAAGAGTAGATCACCACCCAGACTTCCCTCATACCACTTCACATACTCTGGGCATTCTTTCTCCTTATACCATACAAGAGTTTCCTTTTGTTCCATATCATTTTTCCACTTTCTTAACCCCAGGCATTTAACTTCTTTGTCAATCTCACTTTTCCACTTTCTTGCATCCCAGTCTAGCCCCTCTCTATTCCTGCTCATTATTTTCCACTCATGCATAATTCCTCTAACTACCATACCATTCATATATACCATTCTCTCACACTTCTTTCCCCATTTGCCATTTCTAATGTTCCACATATAAACCTTTCTTGCCAGTCTTGTATCCTCCATTCGTTCCAGTCTTACTTTGTATCTAAGGGTTGCTTTCACCAGTCTTTCTCTGAATGTACTCCATCCCATATCACCTCTCAAAGCTGCTATCGCTGCATACCTTGGTGCATTCAGTGCCATTCTCGCTACTCGGTTCTGTCCCACCTCTAACTTGTCTATCTCACTCTCCTTCCATGCAATAACTTCCATGCCATACATAATGCTCGGGACAGCCACACTCTTCCATACTTCTCTCACCACATCATACTTGCTTGCTCTCAGCCTCGCTGCACTTGCCAGTCGTCCAACCCATTGGTTCGTCATGCTAATCTTTTCATTCTTGGTCTTTTCACTTCCACTTGGACTCAGCCATACCCCTAAGTACTTATATTCATCAGTCTGTTTCAGAACATTCTCTCCCACTCTCCATGTGTGTTCTCTCTCATCATCTGTTCTATTCACAATCATTACTTGGCTTTTCTCATTACTAAATTTCACACCAAAATCTCTCCCATACCCACCTACAACATCCAAAATCCTTTGAAGTTCCTCTGCTGTTTCACTCATAACTATCACATCATCTGCATACAGTAACATACATATCTTGTCATCTCCAACCCTTACTCCTGCATTCATTCCTCTTGTTCTCATGGCTAGTTCTTCTGTGTATAAGCTAAATAGGGTTGGAGAAAGTATACATCCTTGCCTAACTCCTCTCTCACTTCTTACCCATTCTGTTTCTAGATCTCCCAGCCTGTACATTGCTCTTGTGTTCTCATACATACTTCTCACAATATTTACTAATTTATCACTCACACCTATCTTTTCTAAGACTCTACATAGCATCTTCCTATCAACCCTGTCATAAGCTTTTTCTATATCTAAGAAACATAGGTATAGCTTACATCCATCCTTTTTCTTTCTTTCAATCAGTTCATTCACCACAAACATATTATCTTCTGCTCTCCTATCTTTACGGAAACCATTTTGCTCTTCACCCAGCACACTGAATCTCTCAATCCATCTGCACAATCTTTCATTCAACACTGCACTGAAAATCTTCCCCAGTGTGTTCAGTAGGGCTATTGGCCTGTAGTTTCTAAGCTCATTCTTACTCTTACAGCCTCCCTTATGCAGCAACGTTACTCTACATTCATTCCATCTCTTGGGTACTCTCTCTTCTTCCCACACTTTGTTAAACAACTCAGTCATCTTTTCAACCATAACCTCACCTCCATTCTTGTACATTTCATACGGAATATCATCTGGTCCTGCGGCCTTACAATTTTTCTGCCTTTTCACACATCTTTCTACTTCTTCTCTGCTAATTCTTACATTCAGTTCCTCTGCATCCTTCCATTCCAGTGTTACATTCTCTCCTCTTACATCAGTCACCTCACCTACACCTCCAATATTCTCCCAGAACTCTTTTATGGCCTTCCTCATTTCTTCTTTGTCATTTATACATACACCATTTACCTTGAGACTGTCTACACTTTCAGTACTAGACATTCCCTCCCCTCTCATAAATCTGTACCATTCACGCCCACCTTCCAACCCCTTTTCTTTTAGGTTCTGAATCACTCTCCTTTCACATTTTACCTTTTCATCTCTAATCTTGCACTTAGCAACTCTCTGCTGCTTAACATATGCTGTCCATGCATTCAGGTACTCATTCTCAGCTTCGTCACTTTCATGCCTTTTCTTTCTCAGCTGCCTACATGTTCTATTTAGTCTTTTTCGTTCTTTCCTTGCATTCTTAATCTCTTCATTCCACCATGGCTTACGTTCTCTCTTTCTTCCATTTACTTTTACAAAACCTATCTGGCTAACTGCTGCATTTTTCACATTTTCTACAAATTTTTCATTCACCTCGTTCACATCATGTAGACTTCCATTGCTCCAACTTCTTTCACTCAGGTCAACCTGGAAATCTTCCCAATTTACATCCCTCAACTTCCATTTTCTTTTTCTCTCCTTCACTCTTTTTTCCTTTCTCCCCTGCAACATACATTCTACCACCAGCATATTATGATCAGACACAACATCTATCATCCTGTCTTCATCTATCCACATGCGAGTTACAATTTCTCTCATTCTACCATTTGCTAACATATAGTCAATTGCAGATTCTTGGTTCCTTGCACTCCACGTCACACGTCCCTCTGATAGGGTTTCATTCAGGTTCTCCATATCCATGTCATTTACAAACTCAACAAGCATTTCACCATTCCTGTTCATTTGTTCTCCTAATAAACCAATATGTCCATTCATGTCTCCCATAACAATCACTCTTTCATTTGCATACTCTCTTACAATCTTCTTCAATATACTGTACTTTTCACCATTCTCTCTCCTTGCTCTCTCACCTTCCACAGTCATGTATACTACTACCATTATAACTCTTTCAGGCCTTCGCTGATTATTCATGCATTCAACTCTTACAGCTAACACGTCCTCACTACTTCCACTGCTTCCAACTTCTAGTTCTTCAACTTTCAGATTCCTTTCTTTCCTGTGGAGGAAGGCTACGCCTCCTCCTAGTTTTTCTTGCTTTTTCCGTCCTTTTCCAATCATCACATACTCATTTCCCTCCATTCGTACCTCATCTCTCAAGTGTGTCTCAGTCAGGCCCACAACATCAAAATTCCACTCATTCAGTTCTTTGCATATATCCTCATATTTTCCAATTCCCCATCCTCTAACATTCATACATCCAATTTTCATGCATTTACTCGCCTGGTTGGTGTCTACTCCTCTCCTTTCCACATCTATGCATCTAGGTCGTCAAGCATTCGTGATTGGGGACAGCGACCTCGCCCTCACCCACTCACACAGCCGTCGTCCCATCCTTTCACTCCCTGCCTCGTTCAGGTGTACTCCATCCGTCGCAAACAGTCTGTCCTCTCGTAATACTCCATCCATGTCAATGAAGCTGACGTTACCATTCTTCTCCTGCCTCCAGGTGATCTTCAGCTTCATCAGTTCATCATGTATCTTCTTATTTATAGGGCCCACAGCACTGGCTGTGGGATCAAAGACCTTCTCCCCAATCTCCCTGGTGGTCAGAGTTCCCCAGAATCCCTGGTCCAGTAAGCTCTGGTCCCATTTCCCTGGGATGTGCTTCGGTAGCCCAGGCATATAGGGCCAGTCCCTCCTTTATTTTAATTTGTTTTTGTTTTTCACTAAGACCAGAGTAACTAGGGGTCTGTGGGGCAGGAGGCCATTCTGCCCCGGGAGAACATCAACAACAACAACAACAGTATCAAATTGTCATCACCAGTACATTAGAGCATTATATAACCTTACTATAATGAGGAGCTGTTACATGTGTTTTAGAATCAATGATTTCCTGCTTTCTTTCTTAGCTGGAGAGGCTATAAAAATCTGGAGTTACAGTACTTTCATTATATCTTACAGTCTGCAAATTTTGATCAATTGAAGTAATACTTTGATATATATACAATACTCCATCCCAACAGGAACAAATATATATATACAGATTACAGTACAGTACTTAAAAAAATAGAAAAAATATAGTAGGCTATCATCATCTAACACCAGTAAATATCAATGTTATTACCACCAATATAAATACTGTATAACTATAGAAAGGTTAAGGTATCATCATCTAACACCAGTAAATATCAATGTCATTACCACCAAAATTAATGCTGTATAACTATCACAATCAGTCTAATCTGTACTCCGTAGCTTACTAAGTTATGTATAAAAAAGCTCGCGTTTCAGAATCTTTTGAAAAGCGGAAAATGGATATGTCCTTATTCCACTTAAAGTTGGTGGAACAGTTTATTGTTGAGCACCTAGTAATCCCCATTTCAGTAACAAAATCAACTTCAGCAAACTAAAAAAATGAAAAAAAAAAAAAAAACCGACCGCTCGTGTGCAAGTAAATGTGCCAGCAGGTGTTAGTGATTCCTGTTAGCCGGTAGGTGGCTCTGCTGTACCACGAAGACCCAAACTCCCATAAGAGTGGTTTATCCTTATCACAGTACTAGAACCCCTTTAGCCATAGCCAGTTACAATGTTGTTATGTTCTTGCCTCTATAGCATTTTAGGTCTTGAGCATCACATTATTTCACATTAAATATTCCAAGTCTATATATATAACACTTAGATCCCATATTGACCTATAATGTTTACAGTACACATTTTACCCCAGAAATTTGTGTTATCTATTTAATATAAGTCTTTCAAGATTGGTGCCATTATTATGAGAAATTATAATTAATCCTTGAAATCTTTCTTAGCTTGCTGATATTTTTGAGTAATGGGTGCTATGAGAAATACATTAGTCCTTGAAATCATAGCCTTTTGATATTTTATAGTAATAAGAAATTAGATCTTTTCTGCTATTTACCTACAAAGAAATTTAAGTAGAATGTGATATTTCGATTTCTCACTCAAAATTTTCAGTCAAGTCCAAAAACCTTGAAATTTTGTTGAGCATCCCATAATTACAGCTAGTGAGGGGAATAAAGGCCAATAAGATATTACTCACATAATAATAATATCTTGGTAATAGTCTTATCATTTTGTCTGTTCATTCATAATTTCAGCTCGTCGGTTTCATTTTGTTTCATTTTAGTTCTATATTAATTTTGTTGTTGGTTATTTTGGGCCGCTCCATGTCTTGTAAAACACATTATCAAATTTCACCACACTCAGGATTTATGATTTATTTATGATAGATACAGCCTATCGGTGGTGACAGACAGTATATATTCATCCAATCAACCAAGCCAATATAATTATGAGAGTTTAGCATTGCACTAGACAAAGAAAACCAACAGCTAACTTCTCCAAACCTGTAATAAAAAATAATCATCCATATAGGGGTAACTCACGTAAGAATTTGACAGCTATAAGCTATACATCTGCAGCTATCTAGTTCATGAAAGCAGGTCTTGTACTTTACCACGGTTATTTTCCGGTAGTTTGCTCAGGTTAGGTCCCGGTAGTCTGCTGTGGTCTAGGTTAGGTTAGGGAAGGTTAGGGAAGGTCAGGTAAGGTCAGGCTAATTTCAAAATGCCCCATTTGAATATATCTTGGAAATGCGGAGGAAATGCCATAGAAGAAAATAGTCTTAGAATGGTCTAAATAAGTAGGTAATGAAGGTAGAAAAACCGTACGCAATGCCGGTAATTCTTTCAATATTTACCGAAAAGATTCCTGAAATGAAGCTTTACTATATGAAATGGTAATCTACAAATAGGGGAGGGGCAAACATTATCGGGTAAGAAAAGTTATAAGAATTTATTGTTGTCAAAATGACTAAAATTACCATACCCAACTACAATAGTGTAAGACAAATAATATATACTGTACAGTATAAGGATATATTGTATTTGTAACACCGGTACAAATCGAACATACTGTACATAATGTGAATAAATACTGTAACGTGCTACTACTGTAATATGAGAACTACTATAATTATTTAAAACCTTTACAAAAGAATTATTCTGTTCACACGTTCTTGTTCACACTAATAAACAATGTACTGTAGTTAGAAAATAACATCAATGAGTAGAAGCCTTTGTTGACAACATTTTATTCCTGTCTTTGAATAAAAAGCCTCTGATGTAGTGTAAGTGGATCAGCGGTTGGAGCTTCAAGGGTGTACAGTCAAGAGCACTAATAAGTATACAGCTTTGGTTGAAGCTTTGAACAGTCCAATTCACCAACGAACTATTTCCAATGGCGATCTTATTGTGTATTTATTTATATACTGTCTCTAGGTAGGCTATTCGAAGCACACCTGGATACTTATTGGTGCTCGTGACTGTACAGGACTAATTAGTCCCGTTTTACATGAGTGTTTTGTGTTATAAAGTCGTTCCAGTTTAAGGGGAGATTCTTTTTTTGGTGAAATGAAAGAAGGTCTCTGATTCCTCCAAAGTACGCCAGAAAACAGACGCCCTCACTGATAAAAGTGTACTACCAGTAGGGGTTCTGTAGTTTCGTGGTACAGTTTGGAGGAATTAGAGTCTTTCCAGTTCACCAACAAAAGAATCTCCCCTTAACATAATAGAGAACAAATCAAGACAGGCGGCAACTAGGATGTTAACCTCATTGGATAATAATTTAATTGGTTATTCAACTTGTGACCTGAAGCACCATCAGTACAATGAGCCAAGATAGCAACAATAAAATCTTCTCCTTAAATGATGTCCATTTTCTACAATATGAAATACATATGTTTAAAGTATATTACAGCACTTTTAGAATGTCTGCATTCATGTGGTTACGTTAATTACTAAAAGAGATTGATTGATTGATATTAGGCGCCGCAACAGCGAGGTCATATAGCGCCAGAGAAAGGTGATAGAGAGGTGTGACAGCAAGCAGGAAGGAAATAAAATGAAAAGAGGGACAGTTGAAGAACAGAAAGGGAGTGGCTGGGGTGGAAGGGATGCCAAATTTACTAAACAAGAGACTTCGTTAATACTACTACTAAGTATAAAATTTACAAAACAACACATTACAGACTACAGTACTAAAGATAAAGTCTGGTTGACACACACGATTAATGAATGATTATAATCATTACTTCGCTCAGTTCCAGTACCAAAACTTCTCACGCTGCATATATACAGCATATTACATGGTGTCCAAAGTTTCCTTCCAGTTGGGATAATAAATATGTTAGGTCCAAATAAAATAAATTTCAGTCGATGTTTATCTTGACCTTCTGACAGAGTATGTGGCACCATTGACAGCTATAGATAACTTTCAACTAACCAACATTAAGATGATGCACCACATCATTAGGGACTCCATATATGTTTTTGAGTTCCTAAATCACTCATGAATTTGTCTTTGTTGGGTTACGTTAAAGACATCAAACGAATGTACAGTCACGAGCACTAATATGTATACAGCTTTGGTTGAAGCTTTAAACAGTCCAATTCACCAACGAAGTAATTCCAATCGAGATCTTATTGTGCATTTATTTACTGTCTCAAGGTATTCGAAGCACACCTGTATACTTATTAGTGCTCGTGACTGTACGTGAAACAAACGATCACTGATGTCATTACTATATCACTAATGAGGAAATGCTACAGTCAACTACTCTGAAAATCACTGACCGTCTTGATATGCTTAGTAAAATGAATGGTGGACATGATGAAAAGTGCATTAAATTAGTAACAAAAATCGAGTCATGCCTGATATGGTAAGAAATTCTACATATTATGTAATCTACTTGTTTTTGTAATACATTATTCAAATTGAAAAGAGACTTTATGGACAATGGACACCTTGTTTATATATATTCTACTGTACATAAAAATATTTAATATGTTATCAATAGGTAAGATAAAGTAAGCAATATTTGTAGTAAAATGATTTTTTTATGTCCATTGTGCAATCGACAGCAAAGGTCAGGTTGTTTCTAGGGTTCGTATTATTAAACTACTTTCTTCAATGAAAACTTTTCATCCCTCTAATCATATTATTGTGCAGTACCAATTGAGCAACGAAAAGCCGTTTCCTCGAAGAAGTTTGATAATACAAACCCTCTTGCTCTTTCGAATCAGCAAGACTTGGGTTCGTCGAGAAAGCGACATGAAAGAAGACTGAACCTTTTGCTCTCGATAGCAGCTAGTCTCTTGCTAGTCCACATTACTAGTTTACTCCATGATGAATATGAAACAGTGAGCAATATCCATACTGATAATCTACAATATTTTTTAAACATTTCTGGTTTGTATGCCATGCAGTTAATGTTAGTATATTATGCCCTGAAAATATTGCAACCGTGGAACTATAATACAGCGGACCATGCACATTGTTCGTTCTTCAGGGACTAATATTTATATTCTAAAGACATAAAAGCTGCCCCGTATCTTAGCACAACATAAACACAAAACTTAAACATTTCCTCAGACTTTGGGGTGTGGAAGTACAGTATATATCAAGGCCTAGGTATATATGACTTGGCGTTGTCCTTAGTCGTAGTCATCATCGTCATCACTGGTGCACAAACAGTAGAATATAGACACCAAGAGCATGATGGCTGGAAAAGGGAGACACAGAAGTATTATTACAGCACACATCACATGCTGGTTAACAGATTTAATGAATATGGATGATTCGTTTGTTTATCACCATCATTATGACTGAGATGGGACTTATAGGTATTTTACTTTGTTTACGGGATTCTGCTACATAGAGAGTATAAAATTACGTTGACGATCTAATGAAATGCAAGGACAGAGTAAGTATACCTTGATATCTGGTGGCATGGATGTAACTTCGAATTGTGACTACTGTAGACTATATAAAAAGCAATCTCAATGATACTAGCAAGTGATAATTAATGTCGCTGAGTAGTTATTAAATATTTTGTCCATGAACCCAGGGCCTTGGGTCCCCGAAGCCACAGGGGGACCCCCGGGCCCAAACCAGGAAAAGGGGGGGAGGGGGGGGGGAGTATAGGGTAGCCCCATTTTTTTTTTCTTGGATCCAGCCTACTCACCTCTAAAACTGTTCCAGATCGAGACAGTTAAATATTACAAGCATATATATATATATATATATATATATACCTCAACCTCGGGACTGTAGGCTGTAAGTAGCCCGTGACTCTTGCGAGGCCCCAAGATTATTGAGTGTCGCACCAGATGAGACAGTGGAGCTTCATGGTGATGTTGGTACCGTAGCTTCTCTTCTGTCACAAAAATATGTGCCCCCCAAAACAGCATTTCGTCTTGAACCCACAATACCTTCCTTCCTTCCTACATCAAGGTATTCTCATCTTTAGCGAGTGTAGTGTTGGAAATCACACACACCCGGGCATAAACAAGATTTTTTTTTTTTTTATACACGTTGTCCCTTTAACTTTACGAATAATTATACTCACTGCCAATGACAAGTACGATTGGTCCGAGGAAGCCCATGACACCCATACTCTGGATCAAGACCATAAGGTAAGAGTCAGTTGGAGCGTAGGCCAGGACCGTCATGATAAACCCGGACACAAGGAGAGAGAACCCCAGGTAGGCGAAGATGAGCAGGGGTACTTGGCCCACTCTCGGCTACGGGAAGAAGATATAAGAAATGTATGAGTACAGCCACAATCAAATAACCACCAACACTTTTCTTTCATCGTGCAAATAAATCAGTATCATATCAAACTATAATCTTACAACACCTTACGTCAACCCCATCAATTATTATTATGAGGTGCTGCAAAATCATACACGTGTTGTTCTTTATTACCAAGATATTTACTACTATGGAAGGAAAGTGTCGGTGGATATTTGATCGTGGCTGTACACTCGCAATCCAAAATTTGTATCCAGGTGTTGTTGAAGTTTCGAATCATTTGACACACTAGTGAGCCAATTACAACGCTTATCCTGTTTTATATTTGCTTGAGCTCGCTTACTACTCGATCAGGCTATTCGAATCAAGCCTGCTGGATACATATTTTGGATTGCGAGTCGCAATTCACAATCTCTAGCCCACCTGAGTCGAAGCCCGAGATCTGGAGTAGGTGGTTTCTAGACGACAGCCCACCCAAAGTCTCCATTGGTTCGAAATTTGTGTGGCCTCATAATGGTTTGGGTGGGCTGTCGTCCAGAAACCGCCTGCTTCAGATCTCCGGCTTCGACTCAGGTGGGCTAGAGATTGTGGATTGCGAGTGTACTGTACAGCCACAATCATATATCCACCGACACTTTGCTTCCATCGTAGTAAATATCTTGGTAATAAAGAACAACACGTGTATGATTTTGCAGCACCTCATAATAATAATTGAGGTGGTTGAGTTGACGTAAGGTGTTGTATGATTATATTTTGATATGATATTGATTTATTTGCACGATGGAAGGAAAGTGTCGGTGGTTATTTGATTGTGGCTGTACATAATCGTGCTGTAGTGTATTTACTGATGTAAGTAATTAGTTCAAGGGTTCCAACAAACATTAACCAGTCACTACGCCATACAACTATAATTATACTCTATACTGTATATTATATGAGATTCAGGACACTCCGCTCCTACTTATTATTCCTACTTCAATCTTGTGTGAAGTAAACAATTGTCTCCGTTGTGTATGATATAATTCAATCATCGTAGCGTGGATGGGCTTAGTATATTCCTTAAGTCTAGTGAGACGACCGGTAGCCTACACTAAAATGTCCGAGGCCAAGGCTAATTACCCCTAAATACAATGCCTACACGACTCAGTTACGAAAAAGTACAAGTGGAGTGTCATGAGACAAGTATGATACGGCCCATAGTATTTTATATTTAAGAAATTTAGGGGTCCCTATCAAGTGTAAAAGCAGTCAGTATTAAGTTAGTAAACAGTCACAGAAATTAAGAATAAGCTTAGAACCACAACGGAGGGATAAGAAATGAATAGTCTCGACTGACCTAATGATTATTTATGGGTCAATTCCACAGTGGTTGGTATTGGTTTGTAAGCACGCAAACAAAAGAATGTTAGCCTTGTAAATGACTTAGGGGTGAATTATTTAATGAATTTGGTTAGTAAACTATGCAGTGATCATCATTATCTAACTTTTTGATAGATTTTGTGAATATGGATACTCGGCCTTTGGAAAATAATGAAGCCTTACAAGTGTGGTTGGTTAGGAAAGCCAACAAACAAATACGACTGTGTAATCAACCCTATGTCCAATTCACATAAGCCCTTCAAGTGTATAAATTATTACAACAATGGAAAAATGAGAAACTCTTTATCACAGAAGGACAGTTTACAACATCCCAATAAAGTCCTATTCCTATATCTATATAATCCCGTAGCACTGCAATGTGATTCTTTTCCTTCTTATCTAAAAAGCCTTGCTATATCACCGAGGATGAAGGGAAAACGACTTAGGGAATGTACAGTCACAATCCAAAATTTGTATCCAGGTCTTGTTGAAGTTTCGAGTCATTTGACATACTAGTTAACCAATTACAACGCTTATCCTGTTTCATATTTGCTTGAGCTCGCTTAATACTCGATCAGGCTATTCAAAGCAAACTTGGATACATATCCACCGACACTTTCCTTCCATCGTGCAAATAAATCAGTATCATATCAAAATATAATCATACAACACCTTACGTCAACTCAACCCCCTCAATTATTATTATTATTATGAGGTGCTGCAAAATCATACACGTGTTGTTCTTTATTACCAAGATATTTGTATACTACGATGGAAGGAAAGTGTCGGTGGATATTTGATTGTGGCTGTACAGAGACAACCTGGCTGTCTTTAATACATTACAATAATAACAACAAGCAAAACTGTCTCCAATACTCACCGGGGTATCAGCAAGGTCGTACCCCATCTTGTCTGTATACCCTGAAACAGAATAAAAAAATGAGGTTAGATGAATGAACACAAATCTCTCTTTACTCTCCCATGTTTGTAACGCGTCGCCTGCATATTAATCTGGAGCAACTGAATCCTCCAAACTATTCCAAGCAACAGAACACTATTACTTTTGCTCTTCTGGTACTGCTGTTTCCTAGCATACTTTGGAGGAATCAAGCCATTCCAATATAGCAAAAAACAATTCCCACCTTAATACATCGTTTCCTTCCCTTCCTTTGTCTTCGAGTTAGACCTGTTCTGTCTACTCCCTTTTTATCACTTTCTCGTGTGTGTTTGTCTATTATTATGTATGCATTATCCTTTACAAAACAACACCAGTGGAGAAAATGAAGTTTGTTTACACGCCTAAAAGATCAAGGGTCGACATAAAATTAGACGTCATACATGAATTTGGGAGCTTACATCTCCTAATTAACTTCTTGTATACAGAGCAATTTAGGGACTTGGTATAAAATTTCCTCATATACGTTCGTGTCTTTTTTTGTTCTCCCAAGTAATTCATGTATTGGGAGGAGGAAAGAAGACCTCCTTAATTAGGTCTGAAAGATTCTGTAGGTCGAGGAAGAATTTCAAACAATCTAAAGAAGAAAAAAAGCGTGTTAGGCCCGAAAGACTTGTACTATACCACAATGTAGAAGGACACAGAAAGGAGTCAATACACACACAGGCAAAAGAAGGAAAGGCGGGAATGACTCGTGTACGAAGGGACACTGAAACCCTTAAAAATATTGCCCACTTCTTATTAGCTGGCAATACCATAATTATACTCCAACACGCGATGGGAAACCACTGAATTAACCGGTCTTAGATTGTTTCAGTATTGTCTCTTGACCATTGAAAGGAGTGGGCCAGCACACAACATTTTTGGCTCACTTGTGGACAGCACATCTTACTACGACTTTTCATACTGGTCCAGTTTCATATCGAGAAACAGACTATAATTATATTCCACTGAGTTATTCGTACAGATCCATCTCACCAACACCAACACCAACAGATAAGCCTAACTGATCGACTTACGGAATCACTTTCTTCGTATAACAGTGTAGGCAGGCCAACACAGAATATTAAACACACAGGTATAGGTCCCATGCACAATCACACTAGGAATCACCAGTTGTGGGACTATTATACTTGGTGTGTGTAGTGTGTATGTGTGTGTGTTGTTTATCAGTATACAACCTTAGTTTCTTATCGCTGCTTATCACTTGTACTGCTTATCATTATTAGTCCACCACACATCCGCCTTCATCAGTGATATCATTTGAGTTACCCAAATATATTATTGAAGGAATAAATTGACGTTGAAACTTTCGAAAATGAGTGGGTTAGGTGCGGAAAAAATATAACAGAGAGAATGGTTAAATGTTTTTACGCAAATACTATGAGTTGGCTAATTAGAGAGAGAGAGAGAGAGAGAGAGAGAGAGAGAGAGAGAGAGAGAGAGAGAGAGAGAGAGAGAGAGAGAGAGTTATATTCAGAATATACTTGGTTATACTTTCGAAGATAATCTCAGAATGTAGGCTGCATTACAAATGAAACTATGTATAAAGAAAGTATGAGAGTCTATAGGTCGAATGAGATGTGTAGTTTGGACCAAGGCCAGTTTAGAATAGACCTTGGTTTGGACGAGGTAATTATATTGTGGGAGTAATGTGGCATGAAGCTATCAGGGTACTGTACAGCCACAAGCAAATAACCACCAACACTGTCCTTCCATCGTGCAAATAAATCAGGTTCATATCAAAATATATTCATACAACACCTTACATCAACTCAACCCCCTCAATTATTATGAGGTGCTGCAAAATCATACATGTGTTGTTCTTTGTTACCAAGATATTTACTACGATGGAAGAAAAGTGTCGGTGGATATTTGATTGTGGCTGTACCTTACCATAATAATGTACAGTCACGAGCACTAATAAGTATACAGCTTTGGTCGAAGCTTTGAACAGTCCAATTCACCAACGAAGTAATTCCAATGGAGATCTTATTGTGCATCTATTTACTGTCTCTAGGCATTCGAAGCACACCTGAATACTTATTAGTGCTCGTGACTGTAGGCTACTCGTTGTAACAGCAGAACCCAAGGTTGACACATCGAGGTCCTATAGCTATCTCTCCCTATCACACACGACAAAGCCGATAAGATAGATTAACATACCTTTCCCTGACAATCACCATTTCTCTATGACTCATACGGCATATTCCTAGCCCTTCGGGATTGGGGCCGTAAGTTCCAAATTGCAACTACCGGGAGCAAGTGCAAAATTTTAGTCAATCTATTGAATGTTGATGGACCGCTCCTTCCCTGGACCATAATTTCTGTGAAGGTTTGTATACGCGCTCGTCTAAATATACCTCTGCGCCGGCCAATCTCTCGGCTCAGTTATGTTATTAGGGTTCCTCTAATTCGCTTACTAGAGAAAGTGAGCTGGGAATGACAATAATATTCTATGGTTAGTTTTGCCCAGGCTAAAACGAGCTCATACAGAATGGAAATATGCTTCCAGGCATCATCCCATCATGGGAAGCAAAGTCTAAGTATACTATTTGATTTGGATGGGAGTAACCGAAGCGAGATACTGTATATTACTGTGTGGGACTGGGAAAACATCAAATATCACAATAGTTAATTATACATCCCCCCTCCAACCAGCCCGACAATTCCTCATAACTTTTCCCCCCAGCTCCAACAAATCACCAACCAACCTGACCTCATCCTGGATGGTGACTTCAACGCCAAGACGTCGGCCTGGTATGTCAACAACCCAGACACAGACAGATGGCTTGAAATCCTTTCCCAAACAGACAACCTAATTTCATTAAACAACCCACAATAACACACTCACATCCCTCACCAAGCCCTCTTCCAACCATCCTCTCCCGATATCACCTTCTGCTCCCCCAACTTCGCCCCCAGAACATCATGGAGGGTGGTCAGAACCCTCGGCTCTGACCACCACCCAATCATAATCACCACAAAGACGAGAATAACACCCATTGGCCACAGACACACATACGCAAACTACAAAAGTGCCAACTGGGAAGCCTTCCCTACTGAAACAGAACACAATACTTTGAAACACTGAACAGTCGCCTACACCCATCACAAACATCAACATAGCTGTACAAAAATTTAATACAATTATACAACACGCAGACAAACAACACATCCCAAGACCCCAACTTTACAACAGAAATTCAAGACCTCATCAGACGAGACACACTTAGACACACATCCCCAACTCCTCTTACACAACACATCGTACACCAAATACACATATAAACAACAAAATTAAAGAACAGAAAACACCACTAAACTGGTAAAGGTTTGTCAACACACTTGATCACAAAACAAACACCAGCAAACTCTACAAAACTCTAAGCAGCATGACACTGTCCAACAGCAACACTACACAATCACATGCAGCCATCATAACAACAGACACTAAACCCTCTAATAAATATGTAAACACCCTCATCCAGTATTTTTCTCATGTCAGCCACCTTCACCCTCACCCTGAAGACCGACAATTTATCAGACGTAAGAGACATTTTCCCACTGACCCAGACTATGCACCATTCACAAACCATCAGATAAATCACATCATCCACTCCTTCAAGCCTGTGGCCCTGACAACATCAGTAAAATACACCTTAAACACCTTGGACCACAAAGCATACAAGCACTCGCTAACATAGCAAACTACAGCTACTCACACAACACAATACCCAATATCTGGAAGCATGGGAAAAAATCACTATCCCCAAACCCAACAAAGATCCCACACTACCCTCATCACACCTTCCTGTGCACCCCCTCCAAAGTAACTGAGCGCCTCATCATTAGTCTAATCACACAACACATTCCCCTCACATCCTCACAACATAGCTTCAGACCACTACACTCAACAAACACTCTTCTCACTGACCTTACACAAAGAATATATGATGGCATCAACTCAGATAGACTCCCACACAGAATACTCCTCGTCACACTTGACATCAGCAAAGCATTCGATGCCATTACCCGCCATAATCTCATAAACAAAATATACAACATACACATGCATAACAATACAAAAAGATGGCTGGCCAGCTTCTTGGGAGGAAGAGCAGCGCATGTTACACTTGCTGGTCAGTCATCTAACATTAAAATTTTCACCAATGGTGTCCACCAAGGTTCTGTTCTCTCACCCACCCTTTTCAATTTTTACATGCACGACCTACCAACACCCCAGGCACCACAAATACACATAGCCTCCTACGCAGACGACATAACACTTACATGTACACGCAGAAATGCAGACACAGCCACTCACATTCTCCAATACATACCAAAAGTCAGTCCGCGCCCAGCTGCTCTGACGTCACGCTAGCCCCTTCTCTCTCTCTCTCTCTCTCTCTCCACGTTGACATGCCCACGGTATAATGACTATACCGTGGACATACCCATCCCCACCCTTTCTCGCCTTCACTAATCCTGCTTAGCGACACCTAATATATATATATATAATTAGAAGCACATTTCAGTATATGAATATTGTTATTGAAATATATAATAAGTAATCAAAGAAGAACTTTATACATTATGACATGCAATTTTCACTGCAGCATCATTGCAGACCTGGACTCATTTAACAACCTTTAACACTTTCTTCCGCTGCTTTCGTTCTGAATATATGTTTCTGTTCAATACTCTCTTTCGGAAGAACATACGGCACCTAACAGTTGTGCGAATAAATATACTTGGTTGCATGTATGTTCTTGTTCTGCGATATGTATGTCTGGTGTTCCTTTAGTGTGTGTGTGTGTTATATCTAAGTGAGTTTGTGTATAAGCATGTTGAAATTTAATGGCTTGTAGATGTTCACATGTGTGTGCATCAATCTGTGTGTGTAGAAACAACACCAGGGACTTATGGCCTCACCTTGTATTCGGGATTAGGCTTCTAAACCTGACCCCTAGGAATATGTTGCTGCAGTGGGGATGGGACAGAAGGGCAAGGGTGGGGCATAATATTATGTCTGCACTCTCTCTCTCTCTCTCTCTCTGACACTTTCGCTCACACTCATTCACTAATTCAAACGCACTCATTAACTCACACACAACCATTCACGCGTTTATAACTTCTCATTCACTCATTACTAGATAGACACGTGCGCCTATTCACACTCACTTCTCGTCCCTCACTCACATATAGTTATTCACACACCACACAATAGCTGACACCTACAGTAGACACGTAACTCATTATTTTACACACAAAAATAAGATACTCACACACAGATAACCACGCACTCACTTTCCCACCTAGCTTATTACACTCACTGTCAAAACACACATATACTTTACATGCACTGTCCTATAGGCATTCTCGTCATACACAAAAATATACCCAGGACATTCATACAAAACAGTCATAAATAATACAGCTTAAAGCATATTCACTTGTTAAAAACAATGCTCACGAGTGAAAAATGAGGTGCTTATCAATCCCTTTTTTCTTGTTGGAAAAGCAATTGAACACAGCACAATTGTTTGGCATTTCCTCACACTTCACTATAGTGGCGGCTAATAACATCAAAATTAAACGAAAAAAAAAAAAAAAAAAAAAAAAAAACTGTGCATAACATACAACACATCCATGACATTCAAACATATCACGGCCATCAAAAGCAAATGCATGCAGACTTAAAAGCCCTCAGATCACTTGCCTGCACACCATATGGACACAACAAAGAAACCACAACCACAGTGTACAAACAATATATTATATCAGTGATGGATTATGCAAGCCGTGACTAGGCCTCCAACCTTACGGACTGCTCTCAACACCCTTCCGACCATACAGAATAAAGCCCTAAAGATAATCACAGGCTGCACAGCTACCACACCTACAGACCACCTACACCATGAAACCAAAGTCCTCAAAATCAAGGATCATCTTGACATGAGAGGCACACAAACACTTGCTGTAGCCTCCACAAACCCACACCATCCACTACACTACATGGAACACCCACACATGCCAAGGAACATCAAAACAACACCTAGTACACGATACCATACACAAATACTCTCATCTCTTACATCCTGCCCACCCCAAACCGACTATAGTCTTTTTGAAATATACTGAGCGCTGAGGCGTTGGCCACCTCCGAGATATACCTGACTGCTACGTTGCCAGATCTCGTCTGGACAATTATGGGATTAGATCCTTATTAAAAATGACAGCCAGCCCTCACTAACCCACAGTCTGTTCTCTCTCTCTCTCTCATCTGTTGCCTATATATCGCTTGCCGTTAACAACAAAACATAAAAGTAAATATTTCCTTTTCTGTTGACACATTGTTGTATTATAAATGCGACACTTTTCTGAGGATATAATATTAATTTTTCGTTTGTTTCGACTCTTTTTCCTCACCACCACTGCTGGTGATAGTGCAGTGATAGGTCCTCTATTTGTTTTCTCTTCTAAAAAGTACTTATTTACATTATAAATAAATTCTCTCTTTCTCGACTATGTAAAACATGATAGCGAGTAGCAGATGTGTACACCATCTTGAGTGGTAGCCAGAGTAAAAATGACGGTAGACGGTAGTAACCTGAGTTGACAGGTGGAACTTACACTTATCCCTGAGTACACTCACCCAAGGTGTACTGGCACCGTCGGAAGAATATTCTGCCCAGTGTTGTGATACATATATATATTATCATTGTTAATATGAGAAGTAAATGATACTTTCATATACCTACACGGCCTTAGTAGTGAAGTAAATGTATACGTATTAATATTGATTAATTTAGCATCAGTAAATAGCTGATATGAGGGAGGGAGTGAAGTGTATTGGTCTGATTTGGCAACATTGCGGGAGGGAAAAACCTCCCAACAGCCAACGCCTCAGCGCTCAGTATATATTTTGAAAATACTATAGTCTCCAGAAACATATCCATACTTAAATCACTCACCAATCCATCCAAACACTCAACTGCATGCACGACCTCGACATCCACCCATCTGAACCCTCCCTTCCCCGTGGGCCGTGAGGACAGAGTCCACTTGGCCAGGCTGCGGTGTGGCCACTACCAGGCCCTTCTGACGTATCAGAAGCTGGATGGAGCCATTGTAGATACCTGTCCGGGATGCAACACAGTACCCCATTCTATTAAACACATCATGGACGACTGCAATGTACACAACCACACTCGCCAACAACACAACATACTCTCTCTGAGGGCACTGTGGGAAAGCCCGGTTCAGGCCATGGCCTTCCTCAGGAGCTCGGGGCTGCTCAGCCAGACAGCTTGAGGAACTTCAACAACTACTATAACTATACTACTGTGGGGGCTGTTATAGACTGCAAAGTGGCTACAATGGGGGTCAATAACTCTCTCATCTCACACACACAATGAATCTCTTCCAACATCGCATCCCTCTATAATCACTTCAGTTGGTAGAGATTCACATTGTGCCTCTGATCAGGACAGAATTATTGACTCCGAGTGTACTATGAAATCAAAGTAACTACTCTGACAATGGCAAATTTTAGACAACCCAATATCAGCATGTTTTGAAATGCTTATCAACAAAATTTAACCAACCCAAAGCATCAAGTAAAATTTTCCCTTTGGATATGCTTTTATTAATCAATTTCCTCAATCATCAAGTATCTACAGTTCTGACCCCCCCCCCCCCCCAAGGTGGTGGCCAGGACAGAAGTCTCCAGTTTTCCGTTCCAACACTCCCTCCTCTGCCCTTCACGTTTCTCCCCCTTCAAAGGCGTCTTTCAATCAACTTTTTTTTTTTTTTTTTACTTCCATACACCACCTTTAGAAACTCCTCGTCTTGCATTCTCTCTACATGTCCAAACCACCTCAATATTACGCTTCACTCTCTAAACCACTCCACACTCGATGCCAATTGCCTTCCCTCAATACATCTCTCATTAACTTCATCCCACATGCTCCTCTCGAGTAATTAGTTTCCTCTGCACCTATTCTGGACTGACGAGCCCTACTCCATGTCCAGGTCTATACTATTTTGTAGTCCCCCCTTTTCACTTCCATACTCACAATTCATACCCTTCATAATCCTCCCGTGATCCTATGACCTGTCTACCCCTTATTGCTCTCCCTAATTTCTACTTCCATACTTCCGTGTTTGCACAACTCTCGCCACAGGATTGGTTCAGGCAAGACGTCTTATAACACCATAATGTTTGTACCCCTGAAATGTTGACAAATATCTTAAGAATAACAGTAACATAACTGAAGCTAAAAGGCTTAAAATAAGTGGTAAAGGTAATATAGTAAAGACCAATGCAATTTTTTTGTACTTTATTTTGGCAGCTTCAAACAGGACCTGATGACTGGGCATCCTGAAAAAATAGGAGTTACTCAAGACAAAGAACTAAAATGAACACGAGAAAAACTTTACAACACTTCTCAGTCTCATTAAATCAGCTTGTATTACCTTCATAAAATGTCAGGAATAATGGATCATCATGAAACCATACCCAAACTCTGATATGCCAAGGAACTAGTATTTGCATACCACTATGAATCTGTTCAGTTTCCCTATTTCAAAAATAAACTACTGAACATACATAGTTTTTTCTTGTCATAAAAAAAGCAGTTTCCCACAAGTGAGGTGGCTAGACCATCTAGATTTTAGAAAAAGGATGGGGAAGGAAGTGAGATGCACATGACAACTGGAAGAATATGAAAATATTAGCCAAAGATGACCACTCATACAAACATATTACTATTACCCCCCCCCCCCATGTCTGCCACACAATCACTCCCTCCCTCAAGTGAGCACCTGAGAATGTGTCCAACATAAATTCTCCCATTTGCACACATTCAATCACTCTTCCACCACACCCTGTATAGTGACAGGAAAATATGTACTATCCTCCACAATGGTACAGTAACTTCAGCTACCCACATTCTCTTATCAATTAACAACCACAGCACTCATAATTTTGACCTTATGGAAAGAAAAGTAAACTATGGCTACATCTTACTTGGCCCATGTGAAGGGTTATGATAAGTGTATCAGAAACATCAGAGATCAAACTAATCACTGATGCAGATTTTCAATACTTACCAATCTGCTAAAAAGAAAATCTGTTCACTTTCAGAGTAGACATTTTGATACAAAACTGTCTTTAGATCATGCATATTTTTAGGGCAGTCCAAAGTTGCAAAGTTACCTACATGTGTAATAGATATGTGCCAATAGTATCAGTTACTTTATGGACATAGTACTGTATCTGTACTGGTATTGGCAAGGTGAATATAAGACTTTTCTGCTTATTTATCATGTGATATGAAGACTGTCAAGCTTGATGACAGTAACTGATTCAACATACAGCAGATGAAATTGCATTATTAAATCCTAGTACCGGTACTGTAATATCATTTAGCAGCTCTACATAAAATGCAGTATCAATGCATTCTGTTCATCATTAACTTGGCAAAAACAATTGCATTTCCCAAGGGCAAACTTCATAGTTAATGTACAGTCGGCAGCATAAGTTCGCTTCATTTCCACCTGCGTATGTATGGGTTATAGTGATGTCAGACGATTTGAATGCAGAGACGATAGATATATTTCTCATATGGTAAACTACATATGTTGTTAAAATAGAAACTGGTTCAGAATGCAACTATCTGGTCATTTTAGCATTATTAAGTACATGTGATGGACGCCGAGAATTTATGATGCCGACTGTACATAGTCGTCCTCACCTAATCCTGAACTGAACAGATTCATTTGTAGCTGCTAATTTAAGCCAGTAAAGTTAGTCTTGAACTACCCCTAATATCAAGACTAATATATAAGTAGCTGTCATTTTATAATACGTATAGATAAAATTACCGGAGTATCTGTGTCTGACGAAAAATTAGTGTTTCTTTGATGCAAATACAAGACATCTCGGCACAACAGAACTTCTCTACTGTACATGTGTTTACTATACATACCTAAGGGATGCACAGGCTGACCCATGAACTGCATATCCTGCAAAACAAAAAGGCTAATTACTATTTAACCTCAACTCTTTTATAATTGCTTATCCTGTATTTTAATTTCAGTCTCATTAAATCAGCTTTTTATAGTTTGATTCCATCAAGAACTATTAGGACAAGAGATTCATCATGGTAATGTTAATATATGATTTGGTGTTCCCTTCCATTTCCATAGTAGTATTCCATGTTAACCCGCGTGATGACAGCCGGTCTGATCCCATGATTTGTGCCCAGTACTCACCAATTTAATTTTTTATATTTTTGTGTGAGGCCAAGCAACTCAGAATGATGTAAAAGCATGGAATGTGACTAAAACTTTTCTGAAGATGCAACACTTGCGTAACATTCATCTTGGTGCTGTGATCATCCAAACAAGGAAGTCCACCACATTATTGGAATATGGTTGAATGTCACCTTTATGAGCCACACTTTCATCCTCATTTGAACACTACTTCATATCCACTCACTTAGCAATTATAGAGCCTCTTTACACATTTAATCTTTCTTCATATTTCAAATTCGTATCTGTGTAGTAAGTAGTACTGAATATTGCAGTCATTTAAATATGTACTTTTTTTTTCCAGCATAACATTAAAGACAAATTACAATGTAGTGTTCATACTAACTACAGTATAAGGAGGATATCACCAAAATATATAAATAAAATCTAATTAATATTCATACCTTTGTTATCTACTGTCCTTTACTCTTGAAGTACTCGTTGACAACATCATGTGCCTGGGTCTCCTTGCCATAATCCTATAAAAACAAACAAAGAGTATCCAATATTATATCTAGTATATTTGCAACACATAAAAAGTATATGAAATTTCAAGTATGTTTAAAATAAAATGGTAAGCCTCCAGAGTCCAGTCCCATATCCTCCCTTTAGAAATTGAACATAATATTATCAGAACCATACAAATGGGAAAGCAGAAATTTTCACTGTTTAATAAATAGTAAATATATTCTAATCTACTAAAGCCGTATAACCATTAAATCATGTTATATCCTGGTACGGTATATATACATACATACATATACCAGGCCTTCACCTCCACGCTGGAGGTAGCCTCGTCACGTCGCACACCCTCCGAAACAAAATGCCAAAACATAGAACTCCCCCCCCCCACACACACACTATCTCTACCCCCCGATCCCTTTACGGTATACTGTACATAAAAAAGGAAAAACACTTACGGTGACAACAACACAGGAGCTGCCAACCACCTTACGGGCCTTTCCCTCGCGATCTATCTTGCAGAGTCCAGCCCACTCGCCAAGCTTCTTGTTGGAGTCCACCTTAAGCAACTTGATCTGGTGCTCCTGGCACAAAGCCTCCACCAGCTTGGAGTACCCTGGCTCATCACAGTTGTTTGCAAGCAGACAGAGCAGTGCTTGACGTCTGAAACATAACATGAAACATTTCCTTACTTTACTTGTAATATAGGAAATGGCAGTTCATCAGGCACACAAGTGTGTCTCATTTCAGTGGATACTTGTGTCTACTGCTGTATTATGCTTCCTTTCCTACCCCTGGCACTAAAGACTCCTCACCCATTGAAAGAATAGAAATGGGGTATTGATGATTATGATAATTCATTCTAAAACCTAATATTCAGTAACCCAGCTCATTATATATTTTCAAAAAAGGCTGGAAACAATGAGGACGACTTGACAATTCATTCCCAGCATATTCAGATTTCCACTTTTTCTTCGTACCATATCCATACATTAACCCTGCCAATTGTCTTGTTCATTTGTGCATTCACCATCAATAACCTGACTACTGTGCTATTTATTCCAAGTCACTCTCAACCTTCAAACTTTTTTGTATCATCCCTACCCAACTCAACCCCAATTGGACATTAAGAAAGAGGTCCTAAGGCGAGTATATATTGGGGACGATCATTCTTCTCCTTCCTTTACAGTCCATACTGTCATAGAACAACTGGCACCATAGAATGACACCAGCCACTCTACAGCAGGACATGGTTGTGTAGGAAGAAAATTTGGTTGCAAAAATATTGATAAGTACTTTTCCTGTTTAAAATCATAATTCTTATTTACCTGCATTAATCAGCATTCCACTAGATAGGAAGACATTACAAAAATACATTGTAAATGTACCCAGACAGATATGTCCATGAACTATTGGTTTGTATTGTCTTAAGATGTTTACCTCTCATATTTCAATGCTGTGAGTGTATCCACAGCCTCTTTTAGCTCCAACTATACTAATGAGTTTCATATCTCTATTTATCCTCTCTTTTGTGCTTATATCACTCAATGTTCGAAATTACAGGATGGCACAAAGATAATTTACAAGCCTCAATCTTAAGGTCAAATGGGGTAGCAATCCCCTATCATCCTGTGGATGAAGGGGATTGCACTTCCAATGCATTCATTCCCAGTACACATGGTGTTTAATTCAACTCAACTTTGGTGGCTAAGACACCATGATTACTGGGTTAAGTGTATTGAAAAACAAATTCATTGAAAAAAATTGTTTCATCCTACAATCCCAGCTGGCAATTATGAGTTTTACAGCACAGCCCTAATCACCACAACAGATGTTTGACTAGAGTGAAAAATAAATGTCTGGTGTCAGTAAACTGTTACTAAGTAAAGGGTTTTCTTGACTGTAAATAAAAAGGATTTCAAAAAGAAACCACCAGATATAGTACATGGGTAAGAGAAACTAGAGAGAAAGACCAATATTATAGGGGTAAACAGCTCTGCCCAGAAGTATCACTGCCAAGACGTTGAGACTGATGAAATGGTTAGATTCTCATTTCTCTCAAACCTTTCTGTCTCATACAACTAGGCAGGGTATCAGGCCACTCAGCTCTAAATACATATCACACACATCCATGGAAATACAACCAACACCAGCTACTTCACTACCCAAGAATACCTTCTATAATACTGTACAGCACATTACACTACTACATAAACCTCCTCTGTTGGCTCTCCTGAGGTAAGAAAGTAACTAATTCATAAAAAACATTCTATTAAAAAAGATACACAGTTGAAATAATAAATATAAATTTAGTGTGCCATACCATCAGCTGAGAAAGGATGACTGACTCACTTGTCAAGGGCTTTGACAGCCTCATGTAGTCCACGGGCCAGACCATCAGCCATTAGGGCCTGTTTGAGGACCTCCTGGACCGCGGTGTTCAGGTCCATAGGTCCACCCGCTACGGGAACGCTAACGTCTCTGAAACACATATCCAACATTTATTTATGTAAAACCTTATTGGACATTCAACATAAAGACAAAGTATAATACCTATACAGTATTAGTCCCTATAGGAAGTTTCTATGCTTAAAACACATCAATGCACTACAAATTTGGAATCCCCTACACTTTTAAGGGTGGTTCCAAAACTATTTCTGGGGTGCCTCAGGCCTGCCTTTCACTAGCCCTATGTCATTTTTATCATTAATAGTAGTAACTATTTACCAGCAAAAAATGTATATAATCTCCTTTGATATCTGGGAATATTAAATAAAAGATAAAGAAGCAAAAATCATCAGATATATTCAGATTTACACTTTTTCTTCGTACCATATCCATACATTAACCCTGCTCATTGTCTTGTTCATTTTAACATTCACCATCACCATCAATGACCTGACTACTGTGCTATTTTTTCCAAGTCACTCTCAACCTTCAAACTTTTTTGTATCATCCCTACTCAACTCAACCCCAATTGGACATTAAGAAAGAGGTCCTAAGGCGAGTATATATTGGGGACGATCATTCTTCTCCTTCCTTTACAGTCCATACTGTCATAGAACAACTGGCACCATAGAATGACACCAGCCACTCTACAGCAGGACATGGTTGTGTAGGAAGAAAATTTTATAAACAACAGAGCCGTCCCTGTTGGAGTCCAAGCACAAAAACAACATCTGCCTTTGTCTATGCAGGTGAGGAAATGTCTGATTAAACCTCACAATCAGAGAGATGAATAGGCCAAGGCTTTTACCTCAATGGTGGTGTGGAGAAAATGATTGAATAATTTTATATATATATATATACTTTCAAACCCACTGTACTGAACAAGAGCACAATAAATTCATATCATATGTAAAATATTTAATCATATTCACATTACTATACTTGTATAAATCTCATAATTATATAGACATAAAACATGTATGAGCAAGTAATGAATGATTATTAAATGCTGCTGATGTAGCTAACCAGTTTATCTCCACACAAAAAATCCCAACGTTAATATTATGAGATGACTGAAAGAGTGAAACTAAACTTTCAGTACCAAATTAAAATATCTGGCTACTCACCCTTCCACATCAGACATGATGAACTCTGGGACGTCCTCCTATTAAACAGGAAAAAAAAAAACACCATTAATGTCTTGGGAAAAGTTATAAAAAGACACAAGGAGACATCTATACAATTAAAGTAGCCTAACGTTACCCTACCCACAGAAATTGAGGTAAATATTGAAAGAATTACCGTTATTGTGTACAGTTTTTCTACCTTCATTACCCACTTACTTAGACAATTCTAAGACTATATTCTTCTATGGCATTTCCTCCGCAAATGCCCCATTTCCAAGATTCAAATGTTGCATTTTGAAATTAACCTAACATAACCTAACGTTAGACCACAGCAGACTACCGGGACCTAAGTTAACCTGGGCAGACTACCGGGACCTAACCTGGGCAGACTACCGGGACCTAACCTGGGCAAACTACCGGGACCTAACCTGGGCAAACTACCGGGAAATAACCGTGGTAAAGTACAGGAAATTACCGGGGCAAAATACTGGGACCTAGCCGAATCTGGCAACACTGCTACAAAACGGTAATTCTTTCAATAAATACCTAATGAAGGTAGAAAAACCGTGGTATTAGTACAGAAGTGGACCTTAATTCAGCAGTGTTACCAGATCCAGCTGGGTCCTAGTATTTTACCCCTGTCATTTATTGTACTTTATCACGATTATTTCCCGGTATTTTGCCCAGGTTAGGTCCCGGTAGTCTGATGCGGTCTAGGTTAGGTTCGGTCAGGTTAGGTTAGGTCAGGCTAATTTCAAAATGCCCCATTTGAATATGCCCCATCTTGGAAACGGGGCATTTGAGGAAGAAAAACCATAGAAGAAAAGTGTCTTAGAATGGTCTAAATAGGTGGGTAATGACAGTAAAATATCTATTATACAGTAAGGTCCACTTCTGTACCTTTACCAAAACCGTACGCAATAACGGCAATTGGTAAATATTGAAAGAATTACCGTTATTGCGTACGGTTTTTCTACCTTCATTACCCACTTATTTAGACCATTCTAAGACTATTTTCCTCAATGGCATTTCCTCCGCAAATGCCCCATTTCCAAGATAGGGCATATTCAAATGGGGCATTTTGAAATTAGCCTGACCTTACCTGACCTGACCTAACCTAACCTAGACCGCATCAGACTACCGGGACCTAACCTGGGCAGACTACCGGGACCTAACCTGGGCAGACTACTGGGAAATAACCGTGGTAAAGTACAATAAATGACGGGGGTAAAATACTGGCACCCAGCCGGATCTGGCAACACTGCTACAAAACGGGGTATTATTACAGAATAACTGGGTTTTTGGCTAGGATCGCGCAGTGTTCCCACATCCGGCTAGGTCCTGGGAATTTGCCCCAGTCACTTTATGATAGTTTACACCGGTTATATCCCGGTAGTTTGCCCAGGTTAGGTCCCGGTAGTTTGCCCAGGTTAGGTCCCGGTAGTCTGATGTTGTCTAGGTTAGGTTAGGTCAGGTCAGGTGAGGTCAGACTAATTTCCAAATTATGTTTGTAAAACGGGGCATATCTCGAAAACGGGGCATCTCCGAAAGAAACACCATAGAATAAAAGTGTTTTAGAATGGTCCAAAATAGTGGGTAATGATACTAAAATACACAATATAGTGAACCCAGTTCTTCTGTAAATTTACCCAAAACGGTAATTCTTTCAATAAATACCCGGCAATTCTTTCAATATTTACCCAATATTTTTCGGCACGTTACATTGAACGTTTAAGTCAACAGTTTCAGAGTATCAAAAAAAATTTGTTTATTTATCAACACCTGGTTAATGCCTAACCAAACTAACTTATAAAAATGATTTATGGTTGACAAATTGACCCATTAGTAGCAGTTCATCTACAGTTATCAAAAAATATATCAATAGTCTGAAAACCCCAAGGCAGAAATGTGGAAAACCAAAGACAGGAACGACGATATTTACACATGTTTTAATTTCTCTACAATTATATACAAATTGTTTACAAAATCTGTACTAGTTTGTATATCAAGGCTTTCTATAACATATATAAGTATAATGAACTTGATAAAACTCTAATTAAAGCAGATGGCCACAGATTAGTCCGGAATACTTACAACGCTAGCGTCCAAATATCAACCAACAATCACACGGGGCGCTGAGAGAGTGAACGACAACGACGATGAGCGAGTCGGAGGTGCACATGTCAGCCTCAATGCCATTTTTACGGCTCCCAATACAGTATTATATATATATATTTTTTTTTATTTAACTCTTTTAATTAATTATTTATGAGACCCCGTTTGCCTTTTCACGTTGATTTTTTTTTCTGTGGATATATATATATATATATATATATATATATATATATATATATATATATATATAAAGGACTACAATCACCAATCAACCACAGACAACTGGGAAATTCCGGTATTGCAAAATAAGCAAGATGTTATTAATATTCATTATTGTGGGTATTATTTACAGCATTTTAACCTTCATGCTACCTCATATACTTTTATGTAACTATCCTCATTGTACTATTAAACCAGAGGCTGTAAGGGTAAAACATCACAGATAATTATTTCGACATCATTTTAATGCATTATCTCATGTTGATATATTCATGTCAGTTGCAAACAAACTTTACATAAAATGCTTTGAAGATTCTCCTCACTGTTTACATTTTTACCAGAAATGTCTGAAGTAGGCTACCTCATTTTAAGGTATTGTACTTATCAATTGTCAGTAAGAAGAGACATACTATATCTACAGTACCACACTTATCAAGATATCTACATATCGCTTTTTAAGAGAAAAATTTGGCCAAATGTGAAATTGAGTTAAGCCTGTAGTGGCGCCGTATGCACCACTCCTTATTCCTTTGTATATTCCATGTGCTAGTACGCCACTCCTTAATTGCTCCTTTGTACTTCCCCCGGCCCAGACAGCCACAGTCTGACAGGTACGTTAATCCCTTCCCCTGACACAGCTTAATCCTCTTTTGGGAGTCCAGCCACCGGCCTTCCGCTTTCTCCCAGGTATGAGTTAAGATGGGTGCAGGACGTCAGGTGATGCGCGGGGGGTCAAGTGGGCACGCCACATACAATAACATGGAAGCGAGTGGATAAAAAGAGGAGGCTTCGCCCACAGGCCAGACTATCCAGCGAGCTTTTACAGAGGAAGGTCTTGCCCCGCTCCTGCTGTCGACATACACCTGCATACACACGTGTTCCCACTCTGACCACACGTAGTGCTCCAGGGTGCGGATGCACGAAAGACCTTAGCGGAGTGACCGTTAACGTAACCTTAGGCAGTTTCACTAAGGGGATGGTAAGGTTGCTGCTATGGTTGTATGCTCTATTGGCCTTAACATCAACCTTAGTGTTCCCTTAGGTGATCGTAGCAGTCGGCCATGTTTGTTTTGTTCCATTCCATTCCTGACTGTGGACCACCAGCTGACATTCTCTGGGCCAATGAGAGGGCAGCTTCATAGACACGTTAGGCAACATAAGCCAATCAGACGTCAGGTGATGCGCGGGGGGTCACGTGGGCACGCCACATACGATAACATGGAAGCTAGTGGATAAAAAGGGGAGGCTTCGCCCACAGGCCAGACTATCCAGCGAGCTTTTAAAGAGGAAGGTCTTGCCCCGCTCCTGCCGTCAGCATACACCTGCATACACACGTGTTCCCACTCTGACCACACGTAGTGCTCCTGCTCTACACTACTATAGACGCTCCACTGTAACTACCGACTCCCCACAACGCTGCATGATAGGCTGGCCTTCCCTATATTCATATGTAGCCTACTGCTTACCTGTGTATTACCAATAAACTGTACCGCATATTCTAGAGTCTGTTCACCCTGGTAGAAACATAAGGAGCTTCCTTACTGTTTCAATTGGTGACCCCGGCTTTTCAACTCTGTTATATGGTACAAGGTATTACGTACATCGCACGCAAGTTCTACCATGCTACGTGCACTTCAACCTCTGCAACACACCAACACCGATGTTCCAGCAATTCCACGACTATGCTGCAATCAATACTTCACCACTTCACCTACGATGACCTCATCGCTTCGCCCCAAGGTACCCCTTGTGGCATTCAGGCGCGTACCTCCTTTCTCCTATAGTACCTGTTTCTTTCCTTGCTACCATTCTCTATGTTTCCTCGCGCTTCCCGCTCATTTCTCTTGGTATTTCCCGGCATGACTCACTAATAACCAAGCTACCCCTTTCTCTGGGTCACTGTCGCGGTCACTTCGCTTCCCCGCCTGTTCCCGCTAACACCTCTCCAGCCCGGCTCCAGTCTACAGGTACTCGCCCCGCCACTACACTCACCTGCCCACGTGTACCCAAGTGTCCCGCCACTGTACGTCCTGTATAACAATAAACTTGTAACTGTGTTACCGGAGAGCTGAGTTCACCCTGTGCCTACAGTAGGGGTAGAAATCTATTAACTTTGGCGCCCCCTCGGCGCTTGTAACTGACCAAGGTACCCAATTCGAGTCGAGGGCCTGGCAAGGCATGCTGGATTTCCTCGGTACCACCCGTCAACGGACCACAGCCTACCACCCCCAGAGCAACGGACTAGTGGAATGCTTCCACTGGCGGCTGAAGGAGGCGTTCAGGACCCTACAGCCGGACCAGTGGTACGACGCCCTCCCATTGATCCTCCTCACCATTCGGGTCACCACCAAGGAGGACATCGGACACGCCCCGACGAAGTTGGTATTCGGGGAAGATTTACTCTTACCCGGCAAGGTGACGACACCCAATGTGGACACTTCCAAACTGTCCTTCCTGCCAGCCCTCAAAATGGCTATCTCCGCTCTCTCGCCTACGCCTACACGGCACCATACCACAACTCACACACACATTCCCGCCATACTCACGACTGCGCCTTACCTTTTCCTCAGGACGGACGCACATAGGACCCCACTCCAACAGCCATACACTGGACCGCATTGCGTTAGTGGAAGAGGGGAGGCCACGGTCACCCTTCAAATATCAGGAAAACCGTACGTGACGTCCTGGGAAAGAGTGAAGGTGGCCAACACATCCCACCATGACAAGTTACACGCACCCACCCACACACCACACCACAACTCACCCCTCACAGACCTTTCCGCCACATTCCATATGCCACATCACCCACCCCATCAACCTGCCCCTATGCATCATCCCACAACCATCATCCACTCCTACCCACAAACTCAACCCATTCCTCAAACCCTGTTTCCCCTCTCAAACACACCACCACCCCCATCCCCAGTACAACCACCCCCTAGCAGCCCACCTACCATGCAAGACTGTTCTGTCATGTCTCCCCGACCTACCCATCCACCCTGCACCTCACCCAGCCATCCCAGTACCAGTTTTCCTCCTCACACCCCTATCCAAATCCCTCTTCAAACGTCAAACACGCTCACCCCGCCACTTGCCCATCTTACCCCACTACCTGATCCCATTGCCCACCTGCCCCCGCCTACCCCAACCGAACCACCTGTCACAGGCCCCGACTCTCCCCTCTCCATTACTCCAGCCCCTACCACACTGCCTAGTCCTATCCCACACATCCCCAACCCTCCTACTCTTCAATCCGTCACACCTGCCCCCTCCTCCCCTACTTCGGCACCCTTAATCTCTTATTTACCCCCTCAGTCACAGAGCAGCTTGGAGACCGCGGTGGCAGCCAACTCTCATCAAAGAGGGCTAGCCGTCGTACCCCAGCTACCGACCACACCAACTCAGCCTCGCCTGCTTCCCCCGGGACCTCCTGATTCCCCAGACGACCATGACGAGCCTGCCCCTGTTCCCGATGGGTACGTCTCCAGGTCAGGGAGGACCATCAAGCGGCCACGCCGGTTGCTGGCCCTGGCATTCCAGCCGCGCCCGTGGAGCGCCAGCAATTCCTACAACAGATACTATTAAACCATTCTCCTAGCTTTGCCGTCCCCTGGGGGCATGTGTGTACTGTTGTATAAAGTAACTAAGTAACTTTAGGTCCTTGAGATATGTTTATACATTATGTTGCCCCTCCCCAAGCAGCACATTTTCATTATAGTTCTACATATTACTAGTTATTCATGTCTTATTTCCTATTATTCTCTTTTTTTTTCTCGCTTAGGGGAGGGGAGTGTTGTGGCATTCAGGCGAGTACCTCCTTTCTCCTATAGTACCCGTTTCTTTCCTTGCTACCATTCTCTATGTTTTCTCGCGCTTCCCTCTCGTCTCTCTTGGTATTTCCCGGCATGACTCACTAATAACCAAGCTACCCCTTTCTCTGGGTCACTGTCGCGGTCACTTCGCTTCCCCGCCTGTTCCTGCTAACACCTCTCCAGCCCGGCTCCAGTCTACAGGTACTCGCCCCGCCACTACACTCACCTGCCCACGTGTACCCACTGTACGTCCTGTATAACAATAAAGTTGTAACTGTGTTACCGGAGAGCTGAGTTCACCCTGTGCCTACAGTAGGGGTAGAAATCTACTACACCCTGTACACGCACACTTTCCTAACCCCGTTTTTGTCGCCTGTATTTATATTGTGTTCACATCTCCCAGTGCTCTATTCCACCCATTTTTCGCTAAACATAATTTTTGCCCCTGTTGCTGTATTTTCCTGTGCTTGTCTCTTTACTCCCTCCTTGTTCTACTCCTGTCCTCATTTTCATACCTTACCTAACCTCCGTTCTTACATTCTGCTGTTATCTCCTGCCTCCTAGACTCCTTTCTCTCCTTCCGTACAATAAGTGTACCCCCTTCCTGCCTATTTTTCACGCCCTCCCTTCGCCCCTTACACACACACACACGTTAAACCTCCCAAGGGAGTACCTAGTCGCCCTATCCTCCACCTTACGTGCATCGCTGCCCATGCCTCTATCCTCTACATGCTATACCCCAGCCACGTGCACATCCCTCACCGCTACTCTACGTGCATCGCTGCCCGATGTCGCACGTGCTCCACTCCAACCACTTTTCCTCAGTGATCCCTCCCTCAAGTGCTACTTCTTCCCATTTTTCTTCCATTCTCTTTTGTACATTGTATTGTTATATAAGTCCCTGTGCCAACTCATGTATCCCACACACACACTTGCGCCCATATCCGCCCATACCACTCACCACCACTAGGATATTATTATTACTACACTCTCTTACACCTACCTTTCCCATATTTTCCACATTACTACACTATGGACACCACCCCCCATCACCTGATGCTTCCGTTCACTCACCCCCACAACATTCTTCCACTTCCACACCTACTACGTCCTCTTTACATAATGCCACCTCACAATCACCGTACGTCCCACCTTTCTCACTCAACGTACACTCTTGGTTCCATCACATGGAAACTCTGTGGGGCTCCTCGAACTTCACGAGCAAGCAGAAGTTCAATGCCGTCCTCCGGATACTCCCAGAGGATGTATTCGACGCTATCCCTCCCACTATCACTCAACGCCCATCCTACGAAGATTTGAAGGACGCTATCGTTTCATCACATGGTATGCCTGACCAGGAATACCTGAAGGCCTTAGAAGATATACAAGTTGACGGCCGCCGTCCATCCGTAGTCTTATGTCACATGCAGCAGCTGAACGAGAAGGCTGGAAACCCCTTCTCAGACGCGCTACTCAAGAGGCGCCACTCCAAGCTTTTCCCAGCGACGGTGCAACTCCATCTTCAGGCCCACCTTGATCTGCCCATAAACCAATACGTTAAGCACTCTGACGCTATCATGAACGTATACTCAGAGGCCGACCCACCACAACTACACCACCACGTCAACACAACCACCTTCAACACCCTCTACACATCACGCGCCACCTTCTTCTCCTCACTTTCAACACCTCTCATACCCTACCCATCAAGCACATACATCCACCTCCACACACCCCACGCCCATTCAACCTCATATACACAACACATCACCCCCATCTCAACAATTTCACCCCATTTCCAACCTCCCCCAGCATCATACGCCTATTCCACACTCATACCCACATCATCAACTTCACACACACGTCTCCACTCAGCCTCACCAACCAGCTACGCAACACCATCACCCAGATACGTATGCACACCCCAGTACTCCCTTCCATAACATCATCCCCAGCACAACCACTCTTATTTTCACCAATATTTCACCCCAACCCCACGCATTCTCCCACCGTCACCTCAATACACTACCTCACACAGCACAACACAACCTCCACATTTCAATCCTTCACCCCATCAACACAGTAACAACACTCCACTCACGCAACTGTGTTTCTACCACCAACTGTAACTTCGTACGTAATTGCCACCCGCCTTGCCAGTGGGCGTCCCCTGACACTTGCCATTCACCCCGTGTCAACCAGGGAAACGAGTAAGGCGGTGGCAAGAACACGCCCAGAAAGTCACGGCCACGCATCCTAGCCAACATGCGTACCCACGATGCAACGATACAAGAACAACCACTACCATACCCCCGATGCAACGCACAAGCCCACGAACCCTCAGGACGCCCCTCTGCCCGTGCCTCTACTTCACTCCTACGCCGCTGCTGTACGTTCCTCACACTCAACGCTACGACAGGTTGATCAACACACCCAAGCCACCCACGCTACTACACCACGCCCTCAACCACGCACAGACCAGCTCAAAGTACGTTTTCCCATGTCCACACACGTGTGCCCCCCCTCAGGCCTCCAGAACTTCCCCTTGCGGATACAGGTGTGCCCACACGCAATCACGCCCACACACTTCTATGGGTAGAGGACCTCGAGTCAGGAGACACATTCCTGATTGACTCATATCGCTACCTACGGAACCAGGAGTAAGGGCGTCACACTATTGAAGGACGAGTACGTGGTCTGGCCTTTTGTTATAGCGGCGTCCAAGCACCAACACTGGACCTGGATTTCCTGACGGCACACGACTTACTGATCGATGCTAAACGTAACAGACTCATACACCAACCTTCAGGAGCTACTATTCCCACCAGAAACTGTTGATGAGCCATGCCTACCATTACACAAATCACACAAACCAACACTTACGATAGCATTCTTCACGATTTCCCACTCCTACGCTCTGCAGAGACTTCTCCAGGAATCAAGGACGCAGGCATCTGCCACACAGTCATAACGACGGGCCCCCCAGTGTTTGCCAAACCTCGACATATGCCCCCAGAACGACTAGGAACTGCACAACGGGAATTCACGGTGATGAGCAAACAAGGGGTAGCCAGGCCGTCTGACAGCGCGTAGGTGTCACCCCTGCACATGGTACCTAAACAGCAGGAAGGTGAATGGAGGGCATGCGGGGATTACAGGGCCCTTAATGCAGTCGCTATCCCTGACAGGTATCCCATCCCGCATGTCCTTGACTTTCACTCGAAGCTGCAAGGATGTACAGTTTTCTCAGAGATTGACCTCATCAGGGCTTTCCACCAGATCCCCGTCACAGAGGATATCAAAAAGACGGCGATAACCACACCCTTCGGGCTATACGAATTCCCTGTAATGAACTTCGGCTTAAGTAACGCGGCGCAGACATTCCAGAGATTAATGGATAAGGTACTATGAGGCCTCAATTACATAGTGGTGTATATTGATGACATTCTCATCGCTTCAAACAATCATGCGCAGCGCCAGCAACACCTGCGGGAATTATTCTCCCCGTGCAAGATTATGGACTTAAGATTCACCGATCTAAGTGCATAATAGGGATGGACCAACTGGACTTCCTCGGCCACCACGTTACCCCGTAGGGGATTACCCCACTCCCGCAGAAGGTGGAGGCCGTAGCGGAGTTCGCTCTCCCTACCACGGCTAGGAAACTGAGAGAATTCTTAGGGGTGGTGAATTATTACCACCGCTTTATCTCCCACGCCGCAGCAACACTCCATGACCTGCTGAAGGGCTTGAAGAAAGCCTCTCAGAAGCAACTCACTTAGAACCCTGCAGCAGAGTCCGCCTTCAGCGAGGTGAAGAATAAGCTCGCTGACTCCACCCTCCTGGCATACCCCACGCCCTACGCGACTACCTCCATATACACTGACGCATCCAACGACGCCGTAGGAGCAGTGCTACAGCAAGAGGTTGACGGGGTGCTAAAGCCAATAGCGTTCTTTAGTAAACGCCTTGAGCCACCACAGAGAAAATACAGCGCCTTTGACAGGGAGTTGGTGGCAATGCATGATGCCGTTAAATACTTCCGCCACTTCTTGGAAGGCAGGGCCTTCCACATATGTACCAATCACAAACCACTTTCGACAGCCATGAAACAACTTGGTGCCAGCTGGTCACCACGAGTATCTCGACATCTCTCATTCATTTCTGAATTTATTAGATATACGGCACGTACGGGGGTAAGACAACGCGGTGGCTGACACACTCTCAAGGGCACCACCACCACACCCACTCATCGCCACAGTACAATGCATTCCTCCTCTAGACTACACAGCACTCGCCTACGCCCAACAAGATGACACTCACCTCCAGGAACTACTGACGGGCGACACTGGCCTACGCCTTGAACGCATAGCGGCACCTGACTCTACAACATGAGTCTGGTGTGACACATCCTGCGGCATGCCACGCCCCTACATACCTGAGCAACTCAGAGAAAATATATTCAATCACTATCACTCCATAAACCACCTGGGAATTGCAGGTACACTTTGCCTTATTAGTTGACGTGCAGTATGGCCAGGAATGAGAAGGCAAGTAAAGGATTGGGTGACAGTCTGCATCTCCTGTCAGCGTGCGAAGGTAGGACGACATACACACCCACTAATTCACGAGTTCACCGTTCCTTCCAGCAGATTCCACACCGTGCACGTCGACATCGTAGGCCCTCTCCCTTCCTCCCGAGGGTACCGATATCTCAAGACGTGCATTGACAGGACGAAACGGTGGTGTACGGCTATTCCTATGTGTGACATCACTGCTGATGGCACAGCCCACCACTTTCTCAGTGACTGGGTGTCTAACTTTGGTCCCCCTGCAGTTATCGTCATGGACCAAGGTACACAATTCGAGTCCAGGGCGTGGCAGGACATGCTCACATTATTAGAGACACGTCGCCAACAGACCACCGCGTACCACCCGGCAAGTAACTGCATGGTCAAGAGATTCCATCGCCACTTGAAGGATGCGTTCTGAGCACTACAGCCTGAACAATGGACTAACGCCCTCCTGCTCATCCTCCTGACAATACTTACTACGCTGGAGGACCTTAAACACTCACCAGCGGAGCTTGTTTTCGGCGAGGACCTACACCTTCTTGGGCAGCTTATAGCCCCAGAGACTGACACATCCAGCCTCAGTATCCTCCTCGCCCTCAAACGCGCTGTCGCCGACGCTACACCTACACCTATGCGCCGACAAACAAGACACACATACTAACCACCTGATCTCAACACTACGCCCACCCTCCTCCTGCGTACGGATTCCCACTGCACTCCACTCCAGCAGGTGTACAGTGGCCCACATCCCGTGCTCTCCAGGGCGGACTCAACAGTTACGCTGCAAGTACGCGGTAAGCCTTACATCACGTCCTGGGAGTGAGTAAAACCGGCCCACACCGCGCCACTCACCCCAACACACACCATTCTACCTCTTCACCATGCCTCACACGTGCCACGCATGTACTCATCATCACACCGACCACCACTACTACCCACACCCTACACACCTACACACGCATTCACAACCGCACCGACATACACCTGTACCACACCCTGCCATACCTACTCACCCTCCATCATATCACACTCCGCACTCATACGCCATCCCTACCATTCCCCCTAATATCACGACAACTCCTTCACCTCTACTATCTACACTCCCTAAACCACCATCACCTCCCACCTCTACCATCCCGTTACCCATTACTTCACCACCTCACCCACTCCACACACACCTCCACCCCCTAGCCCTACCACCCCTCCCCTCCCTCCTTACGACACCTCACTTAATCCTGACCTACTCGAACCTCCTTCTCCCACTTCTGCTACCACACCTTCCCCCCTCCATCCTGTGTCTTCCCCAACACCAGAAACCACGCAACCTGTTCCTTCCCTCCCTCCTAACGGAAACACACCAAAATGTAATCCACCCGGATCCTCGTCCACCACGCCTGCTTCCACACTTCCCCCCCTCCTTCCTACTTCCTCCCCTACACCTGAACCCTCTCAACCTATTCCTCAGACCCACCTAGCCCAGCCCACACCTACCTCCATTGAACTCTGTTTATCAAGTCTTTCACAGGAATTGCCACCCATCATCCACACCTCCTTGTCCCGCCAGCCCTCCTCAATGTTGCACTCTCTCACCTCGCCCTGCTACACCACCGTCACCACTTCAGTTGCGGCGGGACGACGAACCTGTGATGGTCCCTGATGGCTTCACCTCCCGCTCAGGGCGCACGATACGGTGCCCGAGAAAATACGTCGCCGCCCTACACAACACAACAGACATACACCCACTCTACACTCTCCAGCACACACACAGTCCCTGCTATGAACCACACACACTTGCAGCCAACCTCCCCAACTCACACTCCACACATTACCCGTACACATATGTACAACATATATTCCTTTTTTTATTATCGCCTGTATATATATTTATTCTACGTTATGTATTACTTTGTATGTATTGTGCCTTCCCTTCTCCCTTAATAAATTCATTCTGTTGGGGGGAGAGGGGGTAACGTAGTGGCTCCATAAGCACCACTCCTTATTCCTTTGTATATTCCATGTGCTAGTACGCCACTCCTTAATTGCTCCTTTGTACTTCCCCCGGCCCAGACAGCCACAGTCTGACAGGTACGTTAATCCCTTCCCCTGACACAGCTTAATCCTCTTTTGGGAGTCCAGCCACCGGCCTTCCGCTTTCTCCCAGGTATGAGTTAAGATGGGTGCAGGAAGTCAGGTGATGCGCGGGGGGTCAAGTGGGCACGCCACATACAATAACATGGAAGCGAGTGGATAAAAAGAGGAGGCTTCGCCCACAGGCCAGACTATCCAGCGAGCTTTTACAGAGGAAGGTCTTGCCCCGCTCCTGCTGTCGACATACACCTGCATACACACGTGTTCCCACTCTGACCACACGTAGTGCTCCAGGGTGCGGATGCACGAAAGACCTTAGCGGAGTGACCGTTAACGTAACCTTAGGCAGTTTCACTAAGGGGATGGTAAGGTTGCTGCTATGGTTGTATGCTCTATTGGCCTTAACATCAACCTTAGTGTTCCCTGAGGTGATCGTAGCAGTCGGCCATGTTTGTTTCGTTCCATTCCATTCCTGACTGTGGACCACCAGCTGACATTCTCTGGGCCAATGAGAGGGCAGCTTCATAGACACGTTAGGCAACATAAGCCAATCAGAAGTCAGTTGGGATGACAGCTTATCACAGAAAACAAACAAATGACTAATTTTCATTGCGTGAAGTGGGAGGTGAACATTGTGTGAGATTTCTTGAGTATAGAAGTGTTTATTTTGTCATTTAATTACTTATGTCAGAAGAGCCTCCTACTAAGTATGCAAGACATGCAAATTATATTGCAGCTGATGAAGAACTCATGATTATGATAACTGAATGGAAAAAAAAAAGAGAACACATTTTCTGGTGGCTACCATTCGTCCACATCACACCAGAATACACATTGATTTAGTATGTAGGCTATAGGGTCATTTGTTTCCTAGCATAGTTTGAAGGATTGAGAAACTTTGAATTTGCCGACTTCATAACAGGGAGGCCTAGCTATTACAACCAGAGTATGCCGAGATTTCTGACCACCTTAATTCCTATCTCTTACTGTCTACTTTTCTTCTCTATTTATGTGAAGGTTGTAGTTGTGGAGAATTTTTAATTAATCATGGTGAAAAGCGGCTCATTAACCATTTGGAGTACATTGAGCTCACGAGATATACTATGGTGTGTGTAATATAATGCCACTGTTTGGGTTTTCAATTAGTATCTGGTGTCTCTAGATAAAATTTAAGGGGGTAGTCCAGTGTTGATATATCTGCAGCAAATGATTCCTCCAAACTATTCCAAGTAACAGGCTACCATTATTTTTGTTAACCTGGATCTGTTTCCTGGCATACTTTTGAGGAATCAAGGCTCTCCAATGTACCAAACATATACTATCCCCTTAAAGGTACTGTACAGTATTCAGAGTGTATCCTTAGTGAGTACTGTACTGTACCTGTAGTGAACCAACCCACATCATCATCTGTGGTCATCTACTCAGTTTGTTTTCACTACCATTTCACACAACCACTTTAGTACTCTGAATATACATCTGATCAAGTTCATTCTAGTTCATCTGAAAACTGGTGTTTGTAAAAGTTTGTGATGGTATTTTTATTTTTACTTTAAAATATGAATGAGAATTAATACTAATTCTTTGAATAGTAGAGCTAATGAGCTACTCAGAGGGTGGCAAAACAGGTACATTTTATTACTCAATGATCGTCTAATTAGATAGGGTATCTTTATTGGTCTGTTTTGTTTGTTATTTGGACTTAACGCCTATCAACTACATAATGGTCATTAAGGCGATACAGTATATTTATAGAGTGACAGAGTATGTGTATGTGGAGAAGTGTAGGTGTGTGTGTGTGTGTGTGAAGTGTACGTGTGTATTGTGTGGTGTCTGTGAGTGTTCTGTCATCTTTAGTTGGTCACACAGTATATTTATAAGTAAACCAGTTGCCGTTGCTGTTGTAAGGGATGGCAACAGTATCATTAGTCAAGAATCATGATTATACTGTACACTGTATTGCATTACATAATTGTAATAAACATGCAGTAGTGTAGCCAATTCACAGTTCTTAAAAGGCCAACTACACTTTGAATAAGCAGTCTCCTAAAATTATTTCACAGCTGATGTAAAATTACTGTTCTCACAAGTAAAGTTGACCACATATTAGATTGGCACCTCGATGTGGACTGTCCAAGCGCATTTTTTGTACAACCCCTTCCAGTTCTGTTAACACCGAAGCAATCACAAGTTTTGTTTCCAGGAATGAAGTGACATGTGACAAAAATTACGCTGCTAACAACAATTAATTTTCCAAAATATTGCATTTTCATACCGAGACATAATAATAATCTGTCAGTATGAAAAAAAGCTACATACTCAAAATACATTTGCCTTATAGCAAGAAAATATATGTATATTTGACAACCAACTTCCAATACTTGGTAAAAATAAATAATGTAGAGAAGAAACAGTATTTGTGAAGGAGCCTTCTGTGACAAATTAGGCTACTGTTTCTTTACGCAAAACAACTTTAAGTGAAAGAAACACTTGCAGTCACTCTATACTGCACAGTACAGACCTATAGTTTTCTAAAAGAAAATAAATATGCAAATAATGTTGACATTTGTGCCAAACTACAAACACTTAAATAGAGACTGATAATATTAGTGATAGTTGGCATCCTTGCCCAGGGGAGAACAGTGAATAACCTTGGGAATTTGTTTCAGACCGTAAGTCACTGTTTATGTTATATTACTGTACTCTGTCCTTAACATTTGGGTTATCAGGCCAGTCACAGGTATACAACACACACCATTACAGATAATCTCATATATCAGTTATATTTTGTTTAAAAAACACATTTTTCTTCACAATACTGAACAAAACTCTCTTTAGGAGATGGGTACACGAGCCTCAACATCCAGTCTCTCTGAGGGGATATAGTGAGGTGAGTGGTCCCTTCACAGTGAGATAATGATTCCCACATTAAAAAGAAAAAGTGAAGCAAACCATTCCTAAGAGGGAACAATGGACGGATAATAGTAGTAGTTGAAGGTCTCTTGTCCTAGAATGCAGTCTTGATCCTAAAGATTCTTTATTCTTTAGTTACAAGAATATTAAATGACTAATGGTTATGCTGATGTTTGTCCCCAGAGTGACAGGATTAATGGAAGGGAACCTCTATATGAGCCAACATCACACTAAAGTACTCAACTCCCTATGTAGAATCCTGCTTTGCTGAAACCTGAGTTAATCTGTGAAACTGTACTTTCCTAATGTGCTTTATGACAAGATGATAAGAACCATCTTATATTACAATGTACGGTACAATACTCTATAAGCAAAATCCTGTGGTTAACTGTACATATGAGAAAGAGAACATGATGACTACATTACTACCATCTTCTCAACTTATTTAAACTTCTATAAGTGTGGTTGGTTGAATAACATTCTAAATTGCAGTGATATCATGTGACACATAAACTTAAGTGAAGCCTTCCAATACAAAATACAAATACAAAAATTAAGGAACCAATAGTAAGGTATTCTAACCATTTAAGGTAGATACTGTGACCAATCTATTTGTCTCCATACATTTTACAATCCTATAGTTAAAACACTTTATATTGCTCCAACTCACACTAATTACTTTGGAACCTTTTTACAGCATTATATGTATAACTTCATTTCTAAATCTACTTATACATATGAGTAAGTTATATATTCACTGAGCCTATCTTCAATACATGTACTTTCATTTCTCCAATTCTGAAAATTTCTCTTCAAATTTCAACCAGTTTTATTTGTGATACTGTATTTACTTTCCAAACCAGCATCTTCCCAATTTGTTCATGAAATGAATGAAAAAAACATTCCAAGAGCATCATACAGTATTACAATTCATGAACTTCAAGTCAGCCACTGATTCTTCATCCCCAATTCTCAAAAGGTTAGAAAATAGATATAAAAGTTGCTTCGGCTTCTTGTTGTTATACACAATACTCCTATTCATATTCCAGAGGACTTCATATTGCAAATAATTATAGTTCAGTTACAATCCATGTTCTCTATTCTAACTCAGATGAATTTACATATGTTTTATATACAGTACTGACTTACTATACTGTACACACAATGAAGACTTTATATTTCATATAGGCCTTGTCTCACAGGTACCAACATTTATGGAGTTGGGGAAACTACACTTCCCAGCCGGCCGACTCACTCATAATTCTGGGTAGTTTTTTGTGTGCCTTCATGTACTATTGGCCACAAGAATTCGTACTCACCTTGTTGGTTTCGAAGGTTTACAACACATAGAAAACGTAGGACTATGCAACTGCAATACAATATTATTATAAATTTGTAGCTTTGCAGTCAGAGAATCGCTTGGTAGACCATTCATTGCAGTGTTTACAGAATAATGACCTCTCTTTCTAAGCAGCATGTGTAGGAATTCCTGTGGCCAACTGTACAGTACGTATATGTATTGTCAGCAGCAGAATAAGTGGAGTGCAATGTTTCCTCATGAATTTGTACCCAGAGAAGAGGGGGATATCAATGAGGTAGCTTTACTTTCTTCCCACAACCATTCCTAGCCACTTATCAATGATGGACAATAATGAAGGGAGTTCCGATACGGGAGAAATGTATTCTACCAAGCTAGACCTACTAGACCATGAATGAAGACAACCAAAGTTACAGGGGGGTGTTCTCCATCCCTAGCCGACTTAAGTAGAGATAAGAGGATCAAACTCAGAATAAACTGGTGTTAGGCAAATACAACGCTATTACACTCACCAGGTCAATGATCTTCATATTTGTAGGGTGATGCAGTATTTGTAACTTCCTCTATGTGTACTACTGCCCACACTGCCTACTGGGTATGCAAAGGGTTTTCATCCTTTCCATTAAATACAAATTCCACACATTGATTCACTGGGTCCCATATCACCTTCACTCCCAATGATCCCTGGTTGACACTTAGTGGTAAGAGAGGATTGACTATTAAGACTGTCTCAGTTATAAGTATGGGCAGGTACAGTATTGTATATCTACGGCTTAACTTAAAACTATTATATACAGTATAAACTGTATATAACTTGTAGCAGTGATTAGGGTACACAGATTAGCACCAACACATTCTGAAGAGTTTTAAAGTTTACTTACTGAGTACTTTTAATTTTTAAAAGTCCAATGTAGGACTACTGTAGAACCCAGCTTCTAGAGAAAATCCTTCCAGATGCTGGCTTAGGTTGGGTTGGAAAGGGACATCTTTGTGGAGATGTAATACTTAAAATGATTTACTCTATTCATAAAGAATATTAAGTATATGAAGATGTAGGTTAGGTTAGAAGACAGGTTACAAATTATTGTAAGTCTAGTTTTACAGAAAATGAGCACTACAGTTTGCTTTTTTTAAGTTGATGGTACTTGGCGATACCACTATTGGCAAATTATTAATGAAAAAGAACAAAGAAATCCAAAAGTAACTGACATTATGTACTCTCTCAGCAGGCAAGCACCCTACTTTAGTTGGGACCTATGGGACATGGATGCTTTATAACACTGAATGGGCAAGTGTTACTCTGGTTCACTTAAATCATAAATAAGGTTTCTCTACCAAGTACCATCAGCTGAGAAACGTAAACATCCCATAGACTACAGTCTTTTAGGTTAATAGTTCTTCAGGCTGATGCAGGGACATGGCCTCCTGACTTCAACATTCCTGGCAGCATTCCTAGTCATTTGACAAAACTAAGAATTCAACATTCATGGATAAGCCCCCTGAGAAGGATCATATATTTGGCTCCTCACCAACTGACGAGGAGTGCTAAGCTGAGGGGAGTGATGAGGTATACCATACACAGCACTAAATGCAGCACGATAGCTGTTCTGTGAAGCAAGGGATGACCTTGTTGAGCCCAGGGTGTCAGGGTGGTTGGGTTGGAAAGGTGGCGTGGCAGCTGGTGGAAGGGTTGGCTTGTTGAGATTGTCTTGGAGTGCTGGCAGAACAGGACCATCTTCCATCTGGGTGAATACAGTTGATACGGACGTAGTTGCTGCCAGTCTCTTATGTCTGAAACAATTACATAGTACAGAAGTTATAAGGGGAAGAGAATGAAATGTAGGTGATGAGTGGAGTGGAGATAAACAAGCTGGCGGAAAGGAATAACAGAAATGAAATGGAAATAGGATAATGAAAGAGGAAAATAAAAAGGAGAGCATATAAGGAAATGGATATGAAAGATGAAAGGAGGTGTGTCTATATGAATGAGAAAAAAGAAGGAAAAGGAGTTGAAAGAAGAGGTTGTCAATAGTGTAATTATTCCTTTGCATAATTTTCCTCCACTTGAAAAGCGGAGGTACAGTTGGGGAACAAAGTATCTGAACATCATTGGTGGCTTCTGGTAACAATGCCAGTGATAAACACGTTAGTAATAGACAAAATTTATTCTTTACTACATAACGATAACTGATATTAGGTGACATCGACCAACCACAGAAAGTGAAATAAAAGTTATCCTTCAATTCATTGATGTGTTTACTTTTGGGGCTGTTGCCAGAAGCCGCCAACAGTGTTCAGATACATTATTCCCCAGCTGTACATGTGGCTGTTGCTATTAATACCTGAAACTATGTTGTGGAACTTAAGTGAATAAAGTGAAACTATGCTAATAAACTTGGCTGTCTGTCTGTCACTTTTATTTGACACAATTATAATGTAATGCATATCATCTATAGTTTTGGTACAGTGTGGTGAAACTATGGTATTGATCAGGTCTGACTATTCTCTATTAAAGAGTATACAGATGAACTAATTTTATTGTATTCATGTAAGAGTAGAAAAAACTATTGACTGACTTTGGTTGTCTGTGAGTGAGGCTGTTTATGTGTGTGTTTCCTTTGGACATCTAAAATTCAACCCGACCTTGGTGACTGAATAATAACTACTATTTTGTAAGTGTTATGGACTTTCCAAACATTACAAAAACAGTATTCTGGCATTATATATGGTTCACATAGTGCATTTTCTGAGACATCACACACATAATAGGATATACTGTACACTCAAACCTCGATTTTCCTGACCTCGAAATCCTGGATTTCGGATTTTCCGGATTTTGTATGGCCTCGGCCAAGCTTGGTCATTTGGGTGGCTTTAGGTTAGTTTATGGCCAGAATTCAGAGGGCAGTGACTCAGCTGAGCACCGTTGGAAAGGCTAAACTACGGAAACAATATCGCATCGCTCTACTGAGTCTATGCAATTGGTCAGTGACCTTGTCAATGACCATTTGTTGTCCTAACACCACTGTGTAGCCACGCAACTCTCCATTGTTTATTGTATTGCCAAGACAGTATACAATGTCTCCCACAATGGTGCCTGACCAAACAAAACGTACCAGGAAACCGGTTTACTTTACAGTGACGCTGAAACTAGAATTAATTAAGAAACTGGAAGCGGGTAGAAGTGTTGCGAGTGTTTGTAACTAATACGGCGTGAAAAAACAAACTGTGTGGGATATAAAGCACGTAAAACAAAAGTTGCAAGATTAAGCAGTGATGTTTTCAGGTGGTAGCACAATGCAAAAGGGTGATAGTAAGGCAAGAAAACAAATGAAAGTAAGTACAGTAAGAATGTAGACTTAAATGCTGCAGTTTATAAGTACAGTAGTATGTGCAGCCTGGGTCATGTGGAATGGCTGTCAGCTTACCACGAGTGCAGCAAATTTAGCAGAACATATTTGGTAATTGGTATTAATATTAGTAATCTTTGGACTTATGTAATTCCCATATGCCACTTTCCCCCTAATAATCCGCGAGATCGATTGTTGAGTGTACTACTTGTCACTACTATTGACTTACCTGCTGGGACTGAAACCAAGTCAGAACAGCAATTGTGGCTCCAATATGCAAATACAGTATACTAACCACTTCACTACACACGCTCCAATATAAGTACATAACATAAGTACAGCCACAATCAAATAACCACAGACACTTTCCTTCCTTCGTGCAAATAAATTAGTATCATATCAAAATATAATCATACAACATCTTATGTCAACTCAACTCCCTCCATTATTATTATGAGGTCCTGCAAAATCATACACGTGTTGTTCTTTATTACCAAGATATTTACTACGATGGAAGGAAAGTGTCGGTGGATATTTGATTGTGGCTGTACATGTATATAAAATAAACTCAGTATATACCTGAACTTTTGTGCCTGATGAGCAATGACCCTCATCTTGGGTGTAAAGACTAGACCAAGGACAAGTGAGGCCAGGACCAGAAGTGCTACACTGGTGGTGGGTGGCTCCAAGGTGGGTGGTGCCAGGTGACTCATGACAGTCCATACAGACACTACTGGTGCCGACACACAGGCTGTAAGTAGCAGCCATCGGCCCTGAGGAGGGTTACAAAAATTAAAACCTATCACATGTCACTTTAGATTAGGGCAGAAAGAAATGTGGTGCTTATTATAAATTAGAACTATTTGTTCGTTTGATGTACAGATGATTAAGAAATGTTACCTGGAAGGTTTACAGCCTAAGAGTACACTGTATTTCCACACACTGGCTGTGAATTAGATGGGAGAGGAACCACAAAGAAGAGGGAAATTTACAGCCATCAAATTTTCCCAATGATTGGCTCAGGGAAGGTTGGGAAAAAAGACCAGGAAAGATTACCTTCCTGTCATACTGCCATCATTAGTCTCTTTAAATACTGTACTGTATTAATAAACTGAGTAACTACAGATACCTGTATATGTCAAGAAACAACATTACACCTGCCCCATATTATGATAAGACAACAAGTAGATATGATTCCTCCTTTTCAGTAGCATAGGTAGGATATTCATTCATAAGGACTGATGCCTTGTTCCACACAGGTAATCTCCCCTTATGGGCTGGCCAAGGAAGAACACCAACAACTTTGACTCATTTGGCATGTAGGATTGGCCACAGTAGGAGCTTCAAAGAGTAAGTTTTTTATAGCAGAAGCTGCTATTCCACAACAAATGGGCCATCCTTCTTCCCTGCCCCAATTAAGGAGACTGGGTGCTGGGGACACTGTCCTTTACAAGCCATAGGAGGCTTGGTGGGTATGTGTCATGTTGTGAAATATATTATACAGTAATGTGTAGACAATTTTTCTTGAGTTCCTTACCTCATTATGGTTCCTGTGGATCTTGTGGTTAACAGCAGCCAGGACAAGACTCAGAAGAAGCAAGAAAACTAGATATATTCTCGTAGCCAGTGTAGCCAAGTATTTCCGACCACATTCACGGCCAGCAGAAACACTGTCTAGTTTGATGAGTAGTGGCTCCTCCCCAGCCTCTGTTCCCCCAGCATGGCCCAGTAGGCACAGTGCTGCCTGGACGCTTACCATGAAAAACAGTGAGATGTGTAGGACGCTCTGAGATACCTGGAAAAAAGATATGGATGAATGTATAGTTAAGTGAATGAATGAATGAATAACAGTGGAAAAATACAGTATGCGAGTCCCTTAAAGAGGTACTGTAACTGGATTAGTCTACAAGAATGCTTGAATGCTTAATATCTAAAAGTGTTAATGAAGCTGTTTTCAATATACTGTACTTACAAAGATATTAATATTAAATTTCTAATTATTCAGAGATGGGTACAGATACACAAAACTGCCAAATATGATGTGATATATTGTACTGTACCATATTTATTCTATTGAAGGTTCAGTATTCAGAAATTACCTAATATGATATTGATGAAAGAGTACATGTAGTCAAAGCATGATATCTAGCCATTAATTTACAGTATAATTAAACCAGTATACAGTATAGGCCTACCGGTATTTATTCTGTACCAGTATTTACCTCCACTATGATTATAACAAATAATCAGCTATAATGGACAAGAGTTCTGTCCTACTGGTCTACTATAATGATGGCTGACAGTAAATTTATATTGTACAGGTATATTTTTGCGCATATATATGATTAAAAGAGAATTTTTTCAATATTTGCTTTAAGGGGATAGTATACTTTTAATAGATTGTAGTGCCTTGATTCCTCCAAAGTATGCCAGGAAACAGACCCAGATTAAGAAAAATAATGGTATCCTGTTGCCTATAATAATTTGGAGGAATCATTTGCTCCAGATTTACCACCCAAACCAATATGGTATATACCCCTTAAGTACAGTCGGCAAAAAAAGTTTCGTTACCACCCCTACGTTAATTTTAACATCGGTAAGCGCGGTAGAAATGGTACTCCACCTACTTGGCAGCTGTGCCTCGTGTCATCCGAGACATCCAGGCTGATAATATGCGGGCAGCGGCAGTGACAACTATCTTATATCAAAATTTTAGCTGATTTTAAATTAAATTTTGAGTGTTCAAGAACTATTACTATTTAACTATTCATTATTAAACATAAGGAAATACGTTTGAATATTTTAGAACAAGAATAACTGAAATACCCAGAAAAATTGCACTGGCTGAAAGAACGTCATTCCTTCTTCCCTGCCCATTAGACACTGACGGGCACGGAGGGTGACGGAGGTATATAAGACACTCGCGTCACGCCTGACTCGCTAGTCAGGCCTACCAACATTACATCACACTGTTAAAAGGATGGTAACGAAACTTTTTTTGCCGACTGTACATATGATTAATCCAATTATGAAGCATTATAAGGTCAGTGGTGAGACAAAGCTTATTATTTGTCAGTAATTACAGTCTACAACAGTCAATTGTCACTGGCAAAATAAAGTACAATACCATGGGTCAATTCCAGTGGTTGGTATTGGTTTGTAAGCACGCAAACAAAATAATCTTAGCCGTGTTAATGACTTATGGGTGAATTATTTAATGAATTTGGTGAGTAAACTATACAGTGATCATCATTATCTAACTGTTGGATAGATTTTGTGAATGTGGATACTGTAGGCCTACTCTGCTTTTGGAAAATAATGAAGACTTACAAGTTTGGTTCGTTGGGAAGCTAACAAACCAATACCACTGTGGAATTGACCCAATGACCACATGACAGGACTCACCTGACCTCCGGCTCCAACAGCCACAAGTGCCCGTAGATGCATGGCTTTGACGAGCAACACAGCATAGCAGAGTGCCAGACACATTGGAGGTGCCCATTCTCTCATAGCACAAGTCAAAGGAGTGGGTGGCAAGACGTATATCACACACGAGGCATATGTACACATGATGCTCACCAGTAGTACACCTCCCAGCAACTGTACAATTTTATTATTATCATTATCATTATTATTATCATCATCATTATTATTATTATCATTTTTATTTTATTATTATAATTATATAACCATTTTAAATACTGTATTGTAAAAATATAATAATAAACTACTTGTACAATGTCATAAATAAATACATAAATACAAAGCACAAAACTATGGCCTGAACAGAACTGCAATTAGGAAGGACATCGAGTATTTCACATCCAATGATATACTTTATGTCAATTTCCTGACAAAAAAAATAAAAAATGAAGAGAGAAATATAAAATTAAAGTTACACGTTTTCTCAAGGTAAACATCAATGTGAATGTGAGAAGTTTAGAAGCTTACCACATAAAATGTCCTGTCCAATATATATAATTGCCTCCACTAGTAACAAGCACAGTGTCCGGTGTTTTTTTTTTTTAAACTTCAACCTCGTAATGTAGGTTGTCAGTAGCCTGTGACTCTTGCGAGGCCCCGAGACTATCGAGTGTCACTCTAGATGAGACAGTGGTGCTTCATAATGTTGGTAGCTTCTCTTTTGCCCCACTAGATGATGACACTTTATTTATACACGTCACTATCAGGAGAGAGCAGTCTATACTGTTACTCACAACATCTTGGAATATGGTTGGGCATCTTCTCTACTAAGAGTTGAAGATGATATAGGGGGTATTTTCTTGACGTGTCAGCATATCTAGGATACTTGAAGGACAGCAAGAACCATCAGATTACCTTGGAAAAACACCAGATGTTTCTCGTGGACTCGAACCTGGGTCTTTGATATTTGCAGGTTGTAACTACAAGTAAACAAACAACAAACACAGTGCTGCCATATTTTGCTAAACCCACCCGACGTTGTGCTCATTACTAGTGGAGGCAACTGTACATGTAATAATAAATCTGAGTATTTGGAGATGCCACTGTGACTGAAAGAGATCATTATTATGACGAGACTGAGATATTACATACAATATGCTGTATCTACACAGGTGCAATATACTGTATACACAAAAAAGAGGGTGAGATAGTTACCTGTGGGCCTTTTAAAGTTCCATCACACACTCTGAGCGCCACGTAAACAGTGATGTAGAGTGATGCCACCACACCGACACAAGCCACTATCAAAACACACAATGCCCACGTCTGCCTTATGTAATCCTGATAGAGGAGTGAAAGATGATACATAAATTATATTAATATAAATAATGCAAATAAAAGACATTATAATTTTGACAAGCATATATAAAATGGTAATATCAAGTACAGGTACAGTATAATTTTTAGTTATACAATGATAATAGATAGTATAAATCTTATGTAGGTATAATAAAATATCATCCCTGGAAACTGGTGTGAAAAAAGTTACTGTCTAACTGGTGTCCCTTAGAGAAGTGTTGTACATTTGGACACAGGAATTGGTGGTACAGCCCAGGTGGAAGATACTTATCCATTTGAGTAACCAGTGTCTATTATCAGGTACTTGCTTTTTATTACCATCCTCAATACTGACTTCTGCCCCTGGTGTCTCCTATTTGGCACTGAGGAACTTGATATTGGGAGAAATTGACCATCTCTCACTTGGGCTGTACCACCCATTCATGTGTCCAACTGTACATTAATCATTACAGTACTTAAGATGGGAACATTGGTTACCACTCAATCAGTCCATAACCATCCTATAATACAGTCCTTGTTCGGCAGTTTGCATTAAGGGGGCATATAGCACATTGTTTTGGGTGGTAAATCTGGAGCTAATGATTCCTCCAAATTATTTCAGGCAATAGGATACCATTATATTTCTTCATATGGGTCTGTTTCCTGGCATACTTTGGAGGAATTATGGTGCTCCAGTCTATCAAAAATATACTATCCCCTTAACCTATGCCATTCAGTGTCAAAGGCAATGGTTTTGTAAAATCAGATGAAATAAAATTACAATAAAAAAATAGAAGGTTCAAATAATCAGAAGAAACTCATTGTTACACCACTTTCTTTCTGAAGGAATCAATATAACAACTTATGAGAATGGTATTTGAAGCTTCGGGTGGTAGTATTAAACTTTTTCTATGTCGAAAAAACTTCTTGTCGCTGAATTCACATTGCAAAATAATAGGAACTGAGCAACGAAGGGAACTTTTTGTTGAAGAAAGTGTTTAATACTACCACCCTTAGTATCCCACTTGAGAAAATTTTATTGAGAGAAAGAAATAGCAGTAAGGTAAACAAAAACATGGAACTTAAATCTCCTATCTATCTACAGTATCTATCTATAGCTCTGATGCTTTACTGCCACCAGGAACTCCCCCCCCCCCAGTGGATGGCCACCAACCTCTTGACTTGCTTTTCACACACTTTATACTCACTCTTTCACCTCCTCTGGCACATTCCCTTGAAGCATTTTCTTATATGCTTTCCTCTTTTTCTCTGCTACATCTTTTATCTCATCTGTCCACCACACATTCCCACATTTCCTTCCCTTTTGTACTTTGTATCCAACCACTTCTGCTGCTGTTTCAGTCACTAATCTCTTGAATGTCTCAAACACATAATTCACTTCCAGTCCTTCACCCATCTCTAACCTCGCCTCTTCCAGCACCTCACCCACCCTTCTCTTATATTCCTCCTTGTAACCCAAATCATTAAGTTTTCTACTTGCCACTTCCTTCCCATTCTTCTTCCCTTCATTCCCTCAATCCCTTTGTATGTCCCATTCGTCATAATAAAACATTTCAGTGTCCTAGTAATGCGGTTAATGAAATAGCTTTACCTGATGTGTAAGCAGAACAGATTTAACAACATTTGGTTCTTGCTGCCGGCTAGGTGCTACCAAGCCAAGGGTTCTGCCCCGACGCCCCTCCTCTTTTCGTTGTGGACGTTGTTGTTGTGACAATAATACTTCTCCTGGTGACCAAACAACACCAGTATCCTCTCTGTACACTCCAACCTGAAACATTATACATAATGTTGCTCAAGCATGAAACTGGTACCACTGTTATACACCTTGACAACTATGTAAAGGAATGGAAAAATACTTTAAGACAAACTGTATTTTCATACAATACATGCTATTGTGTATCTGCACTGGATGCCTGGTCAACACTTAGGAATTGTGAAAGATCAGAATACGAATTTGCTGAATACAGCACTGTACACTGTATTTAAACAATACTCAAACTGTATTTTTCGTTAAGTTTTCACAAAATGCAGTATATTCAGCATGAACTGACAAGCAGAAGAGCACCACATGAATCAGTAGTGTATAGATAAACTAGTGCATTTGTCGTGGCTTTAGCCACTTAAATTGTATTTATTGGTTGTTACTGGAACTGTCCTTGGTACTCAGTGAAAGTCATATTATTGGTCTAAGGCTGATTTCTTGAGATATATTGTGAAAATCTTAAACACTAAGACACTGATGCACTTCTTTCTACTCTACTAGGCAGATACTGTAATACATATGATATAATATTTGACTGTATTGTCCTTTACTTCATTGTTATATTTTTTAATTCTAAAAGAAAAGAGATAAGATGAGAGGAAATGAAAAGAAACATCATCAAAACAGGATAAGTTAAAATTGCTCAACTTTATGGGTTTCAACCTAATAAAGAACTGCCAGTGTAGGAACTCTAAGAGGTGGTACAGTTGACCCATCTATAAAAAGCAGATTAACATATTAGACAAAACACAGAGCAAATAAAACAGGAATATATTTGATATGGTACACTCCCACCTGACGTATGGTGTGGGGAGTGATATGCTTGATGGTGAAGGTGTTAACAAGACGTCCATCTGCAGTGTAGCGTATTCTGTCGGCTCCACTTCCCACAGTAAAAGAAAGTTTGAGCAGGGCCTCTACCACATCTGTAAATTTGCAAGCGTAAACAGAATTGCACCTGTACAGGGGGAATTTGCAAAGATTTGTTTTAGTATTGAGACATAAGTACTGTAGTTTGTCTAATTGATGTGTGATGAATGCAGTTTTACAGTATCTCATATTCTTAATCTTTTTCTGCATTATATGTTCTGAAAAGAAAAGTTTTCATATCGGAGCATGTCAGAAAACAATAACAGTACCGTACTCCGATACCAACATATTAGTAGCAGGCAAATATTGGCTGATAAAGTCGGCCCACCATAAAGTCAGTTGGGCTTCAGAGTCAAAATAAGCTAACACATCTCAAGCACACCAACAAGAAATACAAAATTTACGGCTGTCTTAACTGGAGTATGATGCACTTGGAGGAACAGCTTCAATTGGGGAGCATCACACACCAAAAGTTACCAAAAAATTGTAGTATGCATCTCACAAAGTGAACTTACAATGATAATCCATGAATTTAAAAGGAATGAAAAGCATCAATTACCTGCAGATAGTTGCCAGGTGACTGAATATTATTTTCACACAACTTACCCAGATTTACAGATCTATCTATCTATCTATAGCTCTGACGCCTCGTTCCCTCCGGGAACTCCCTCCAAGGGGGTGGCCACAGCAGAAGTGTCTCCAGTTCTCCCTGTTCCAACACTCCCTCCTTACTTGTTCAAGCCCTCCTCTGCCCCTCACGTTTCTCTCCTTTACATACTCTTCCACTCTGTTCTGCCATCTAACCGGAGGTCTGCCTCTCACACCAGGTCCCACAACTTCACTTCCATACACCTTCTTTACAAATTCCTCACCTTGAATTCTCTCTACATGTCCAAACCATCTCAGTGTATTATGCTTCACTCTCTCAACCACTCCACACTCAATACCAATTGCCTTCTCACTCATACCACATCTCTCGCACACACTTTCATTTCTTTCTCCATCCCACCTAGACACCCCACATGCTCCTCTCAAGTAACTCATTTCCACAGCACCTATTCTAGACTGATGAGCCCTACTCCATGTCCATGTCTCTGATGCATATGTCAGTGTCGGCAGGATTATACTATTTCTCAGTCCCCTTTTCATTTCCATACTCACACTTCTACCCTTCATAATCCTTCCCAATGATCCTATGACCTGTCTACCCTTCACTGCTCCCTCCCTAATTTCTCCTTCCATACTTCCATGTTTACACAGAACTGTACCCAGGTACTTAAACTCCTTCACTTCCTCCATCCTCTCACCCCTCAGAGTTATCTCACACTTAGTCCCAGTTGGTACTCCCACTCTGTACGGTGTAGCAAAGTCAATCACTTCAGTTTCTGCTCTCTCAAATACCATCACTTGACTTTTACCAACATTCACCTTCAGTTTCCTTCGTTTACACACAGACAGATTTGCAGATACAGTACAATGTAGTACTGTACAGGTAGTCCTTGTAATACCAAATACGAAAAGTGAAAAAAGGAAAAGGTCTAGAAGGTCACTATACTGTATTAAGAGATTAAATACTGTACTTCATTATAAATTCAACACAAAACTCATAAGACTAAATTGCTGCTCACCCTTGTGTAAGTCATGTCGTAGTGCATGAAGACAGTGAACCCCTTTGGAGCATCTCTCAATCTGCACCAGTCTAAACGCAGCAGCCAGGGAGGACACTGCCTTTACTGTTGACGTTGTTGATGATTCACTCACCAGTCTACTCAGGTCACTCTTCCCCAGACAGGGTGAAGATGGATCCTGAAGAGCCTGTATAGTGAACATTCAAGAGCATTGTGAAAATTAGATGTGTAGTTCATTCAATCAGTTCTGGTTATTCCTTTGTACCCCTTGAGAAATTCAGTAAAGGCAGGCCAGTGTTCAGGTTCTTGTACAATCCTTACATAGTTTATTCCACTTTCTTTAAAACTAAAAAGATAATGTTGTTAAGGGCTGTATGAAGAGCAAGATGAAATATGTAGGCTACTGTAATGGAAACATTGAAAACAATATGAAAAAAGCTATATGTAAGTAATGGTACTGATATATCAGTCAACCAGGGAAGAAGATGAGATGAGATTCATGTCTATAACTGTATCATCAAGCAAAACTAATAAGAGAGCATAACAATATTACCTCTGGATCGCAGTGTGAGATGGTGTTGATATACTGGTCAGCCAATGGGGCAACCATGGAGGTGTTGCCCAGGATAGTGTCAGCGAAGTAATGAGTGAAGCCTGGGATGACTGGTGAGTGCACCTCGACCAACAGTGATCCTTGAAACTTGTCTATTAACTGCAGAAATGAAAATACTTCAGAGAGTTAAATAGCCTCCTACTGTCCACATCCCTATAAAGGTAAGGAACATGTTGTATTTCCCTCATTTCAATTATCCCACTGTAAAAATCAGTTACCTGTTGGTGGGTAGATTCCCCTGAACGTATTTCCTCTCCTAAGGTCGAGAATACCCAACGCAGCTGTACTTCTTTTAGTACTTGTTGTTCCACTTCTTCAGTGAAGGCATGTAGTTCATTAGCACTCAGCAGCACCAGCAACACACCACCAGAACCCTAAAAATAACAGGAAAAGCTCTGAAACATGTAAAATGATTGTTCAGTCTGGTGTAGGTTTGAATTCTACTTCTGTCAGTGGTATTTCTAAAAAATATAGGAAATGACCAGTGGTTTATTGGATTATACCTCTACATCCAAGATTCTTTGTTAATGTTTGGTTCAAAGACTCATGTGAAGTTAGCCAGAAGAGCTTTTTCAGTTATAATGTTTCAATTAAGTCTTTTGGCTGAATCGAGAGGGAATTAAACTACAGTACATAACAGATTTTCTGAAGCATCCACCAAAAAATTTCCACTCCATCATGAACGAGTTTCTGCATCAGGGGAGTGAAGGCATATAGTGCTCTGCAAGACAAGGCTTTGAATTCCAACCATCAGTGTATTGTACAGTACTGTATCTAAACAAAAAATCTGGGGAAGGTGGTACTGAGGGGCCTATTGTAGGTAAACAATATGCATAGTATTGTGAAGGTGGTACTGTACAGTACTAGCATCTAGTTACAAATAATGAATGAAAAAATATTTGTTACAAAACCTTTTATATTTTTCTTAAACCTTTTGTGATTATTGACTTTGCTATTATGGACTATAGCTTTTAGTAAATAACCATATATCCATTCCTAATATTACTATTTTTGCATTCTATTATAAATAGTAAAATTCAGTCAGCTTGAGACATTAGGAGATGCTTACCACTTCATTATAGATAAACTCTTGTATTGGTTGGTGACAGAGGAGTCTGAGACAAGATTTAAGGAGTGAAGTATGCTTAGGCTGCCTGTGCTGCTCTCTCCTCCAGTACTTGGATTGCTCGGTCACAGCTGCACACTACACTCAACCCCACAACACTTCACCCAATCTCACCCCTGCTGACAGCACTGCCTGGGTTCACGAAAAGAAGAAAATCTGGTATGAGCTGAAAAAATTATTTAATGTTGGTACTGAAATGTCAGAATAAAATAGCTGGTAAAAGATGCCACTTACAGTAGAACAAAAGAACTTTTAGAGACAGTTTAATAAACAAAGTGATCATAGTTTTACTTTAAGAGAATATAACACACTATATGGTTAGTCAAGAGAACAGTAGGTTAAAGCACATGGTCAGGGCCACACAGGTTACAGGGCAAACTGATCGAGGTTTGAAGCAGTTAGAAGAAGCCAGGAAGTTCTTTACTCAAGCCAGGCCATGACTAAGAATGGGTTGGCTGTCATCACTTTAAAGCTTAAACGATCTAGCTAGGGTAGCTCACCCATAGTGGGGTAATAAATGACATGAATATTACATATTACTGTACCTAAGAGAAGAGTCAATGATATAACAATTGACATCAATAATACTA